>JAWNMV010000133.1:220000-268217 GCA_035043635.1 Drosophila rellima | reverse complement strand
GTATAAGTTGTCTGGTGCCCATACAAAACTAATGAAATATTTCTGTTCAACTCTAACCAAATTTCGGTGTTTCCAAATAGTTGTGTATTATAACAACACGTTTATTCATTAGAAATTTAGTGGAATAAAATACAGTTTAGAACAATTCACCCACGGGCTTGACTGTAATCTCATGCACCTGCATATTAGGAGGCGTGGAAAGAGTAAACATCACCGCCCGCGAAATATCCTCCGCCTTCAGCATTGTTTGTGTAGCCACATGACGCACGGCATCCGGCACGATCTCTGTATCTACAACTCCGGGACTAACACTCTGAAAGTATAATAATGTTTGGGATTAATATCAAGTTGATTAAGTTGGTTTTTATTTAAGTGTCATACCGTAATCTTGATGCGAGTACCTAGAGCAAGGAACTCCTGGCGATACATTTCGGTCAACGCAGTAACCGCATGCTTGGTAGGCGGATAGACGTTCATTTCCGGGGCTTTGCCCGGAACAGGTGCAAAGAGCTTGTGGCCAAGTATGCTATTGATCAGGACAACGTGACCATCGAAATTCCGTTTCTTCATCGAAGCAAAGGCGCGCTGTGTGCACATTACGATACCCATGATATTGGTCTGGACTGTTTGCTGAACGAGCGAGAGGGGCATGTCCACCAGTCTGCCATCGTGCAGAGTACCTGCATTGTTTATCAGGATATCTATGCCACCCACCTGCTGCTCAATTACATCGAAAGCCTCTTTAACCGAACTCTCATTGCCAACATCGCAATACAGCGAAATCAGCTTATTTCTCCGTTCAGCCGGCAACGACTTCTGGAGTTCCTTCACACGTTCAATCCGACGCGCCAGTCCCACCACAACGAGACCGGCGTTGACCAGGTCCACAACTATAGCCGATCCGATGCCCGAACTGGCGCCGGTTACAACGGCAACACGATTTTGCCAACGATCCATGCTGCTTAATAACCAAAAAGATGGAATGTTCAAGTCGATCTAGCAGCGGTCAACTAGCGGCTTTTATACTAGTCCCAGGCATAAGCTGTAGCCGTAATCGTTTCTCATCAAACGGGTCGACAATCGGTTACGGCATGTGCTTATCAAGCCATTCGTAGGTTGCACATTTAATTGAAATAACTGATAAGTGCACGTTTAAGAGGTCTCGTAGTGTTGTTCTGGCTTGTTCGCTTAGTTTTTTCTAATTTCCAAACACAAAACTATTGAGTCACGATAGACATGAAAATTGCATTGATTGATTAGATAATGAAATGACGCTAACGACGGGTCAGTCGCTTTTAAAATTGTCATAATCAGTGGGGATATTTTATCTTACAAAATTATTTTAAAAATATTTTTAATTATACCCTGTGCCCATTGAAAATGGTCAAAAAGGGTATAATGGTTTTGTGCAATGTATTTAACAGGCAGAAGGAAGCATCTCCAACCCTATGAAGTATATATTCTTGATCAGGATCAACAGCCGAGTCGATTGAGCCATGTCCGTCTGTTTGTGTGTTTGAGCCAAAGGAACTCAGAGACTATAAAACTTGGTATGTAGGTTCCTGAATAGCGGGCGCAGATCAAGTTTGCTTTAAAATTTGGATCGGACCACTATATCATATAGCTGCCATAGGAACGATCAGTCAAAAATCAAGTTTTAGTATGAAAAACTTTTTTGTTGTTTGAAATATCTCGACCAAACTAATAGGATATGCATTTGGTATGGTCCTATATATTCTGATTAAATTTGGTTGAAATCGGACTACTATATCATATAGCTGCCCTAGGAACGATCAGTCGAAATTCAAGTTTTAGTAAGAAAAACTTTTTTGTTGTCTAAAATATCTCGACCAAACTAATAGGATATGCATTTGGGATGGTCCTTTATACCCTGATCAAATTTGATTGAAATCGGACCACTATAGCATATAGCTGTCATAGGAACGATCAGCCCATCATCAAGTTTTAGTATGAAACACTTTCTTAATGTCTAACCAAACTGACACGATATGCCTTTGGGATGGTTCTATACTTCTTGATCATTTGCGTGAAAATCGGAGAGCTATACCATATAGCCGTCATAGGAACTGTCAGTCGAAAATTAAGATTTAGTATGAAATTGTTTGTTGTTTTTTGAGGTATCCCAACAGAACTCACGAAATGGGAATTTTACATTGTCTTTAACAGTATTTTCGAATTTGGTTTAAATCCGTTCAGAAGCACATATAGTTGTAATACGAACAATTAGTCGACAATTTAATACCGCATCATCAAACCTTCGGCGTGCCTAACGGCTTGCAAATAGGTATGGGCTATCGGAGTTCCAGCACAGTTGACTGTAGCCGCACCTCTTCGCGAGCGAAGCGAGCAGGGAGCGGAGTACCCTGTCTCCCTTCAGCTGTTCTTGCATTTTTGCAGACAGAAAATGAAAGCCCAACAGAATAAGAAACATTTTTATCGCTTTTACAGTTATCATCACCTATTTAATTTTAGGCTTGAAAAGAAAGCCGTTACTTCTCTCACTTTATCATAACAAGCGATCACACTTTGTACTTTGCTTTGTCAAAATACTTTATCCAACCATTGTATGTTGTGTGAAAATTTCATCATTATAGGTTTAACCGTTTTGCTTACACAATGTTTCTCAGGTAGTGAGTCATTTAGTCAGTCAGTCAGGACAAAGTATTTTACTAATACAACACCTGATTTGACCTTGTCAGCTGATTGGAAACAAGTTAAGCTTAGCGAAACATTTTGAATATTTTGCTTGCTTATTTTATTGGGACCTTGAATTAATAATAAGACTTAAATTTTTTTGTACAATTTACTGATTTATTGTTCAAACTTTTTAAGCTTTTAACGTTTGTTGACTGTCGATTCATCCAATACTCCCAATGATTCTGATAACTCCTGAAGGGTTTATCATTGGTCCACAAAGAGCAATGATTTCAATTCATCGTCTTCCAACTTTTTGGGTTAACCCGGGCATTCCTCGTCTTAGAGCTCAAAGTCACCACTTTTAAGGCAACAAAACCACTTTGATGACTCTCGGCTGCATATTAAAGTAATGAAGAAAAACTTCCGGCTAAACAAGTTTTCAAAAACGCTCATTAAAACAAGTGGGCTCCGCCCCCTGCTCGCTTCGCTTGCCTACCCCCAGCTCGCTTCGTCGTGAGGAGGTGCGGCTGCAGTCGAGTGTGCTCTATTAAATTTTCGACTAATTGTTCGTCATATGATCAAGTGAACCGAGAGATTTAAACTAAATCCCCAATCTCTGAGTTTGGTTGAGTTATCTCTAAAAACAACAACAAATTTCCTACTAAATCTTAATTTTCGACTGATCATTCATATGACAGCTATTTGATATAGTGGCCCGGTTTTAACCAAATTTGGTCAGGATGTATAATACCATTCCGGATGCATATTCTGTCAGTTTGGTTGAGATATCTCAAACAACTAAAGAGCTTTTTGTACAAAAACTTGATTTAAGACTGATCATTCATATGGCAGCTATATGACATATTGGTTCTTTGAATTTAATATTTCAATTCATTCCATAATCTTCTTTGATTTCATTCTTCTCTCATTTTTAGACCTCTTAAATGTGCTTACCAGGCAGTAGGAGGTATGGTAGAACCCACAAAGACTATATTCATGATCAGCATTAACAGCCGATTCGATTCCATCTGTCCGTCTATCCTGCAGAACGCGTCAGATCATTTTGTGTGCCTAGGAACGATCGGTTTATCTGATGGGTTTGTTACAAGGAAACGACAAACTGGCTATGACATTTTTAAAAGCGACTGACCCGTCGTTGACGTCATTTCATTATCTAATCAATCAATGCAAATTTCATGTCTATCGTGACTCAATAGTTTTGGGTTTGGAAATTAGAAAAAACTCAGCGAACATGCCAGAACAACACTACGAGACCTCTTAAACGTGCACTTATCAGTTATTTCAATTAAATGTGCAACCTACGAATGACTTGATAAGCACATGCCGTAACCGATTGTCGACCCGTTTGATGAGAAACGATTATGGCTACAGCTAATGCCTGGTACTAGAGATGGGCACGGTCCTGTGCAGGCTTCGTGTCCCGCGGGCCTTTCCAAAAGTCCCCGGGCTTCGTGCATGAAAATCGAAAAAGGTCTTTTTTTCGTGCCGGTAGGCCCGAAAAGTCACAATAAAAAAATATTTAATATCGATTGGTAAAAATATTTCTATAATTCACTGCTATATTATTTACACATATCTTTTGTCGATATGACACTTATCGATAAGTTTGTCAAACTTAATTTCACGTGTGTTTATAAGAAGAAGAAGGCGACAAAGCGGCAATATGAATAAGGAAAAAATGAAAAATTTGTTTCTATAGTAATATCGGGCCGGGCCGGGCCTCTTAATAATTTGACCGGACCGGGCCGGGCCTTAAAAATTTGTTTCGGGCTCGGGCTGGACCGGGTCTTCCAAGGGAGGCCCGTGCCCATCTCTACCTGGTACTAGTATAAAAGCCGTTAGTTGACCGCTGCTAGATCGACTTGAACATTCCATCTTTTTGGTTATTAAGCAGCATGGATCGTTGGCAAAATCGTGTTGCCGTTGTAACCGGCGCCAGTTCGGGCATCGGATCGACTATAGTTGTGGACCTGGTCAACGCCGGTCTCGTTGTGGTGGGACTGGCGCGTCGGATTGAACGTTTGAAGGAACTCCAGAAGTCGTTGCCGGCTGAACGGAGAAATAAGCTGATTCCGCTGTATTGCGATGTTGGCAATGAGAGTTCGGTTAAAGAGGCTTTCGATATAATTGAGCAGCAGGTGGGTGGCATAGATATCCTGATAAACAATGCAGGTACTCTGCACGATGGCAGACTGGTGGACACGCCCCTCTCGCGAAGGCTTGATGATGAGGCATTAAATTTCGACTAATTGTTCGTATTGCATCTATATGCTCTACTGAACGGATTTAATATAGAATTCCCATTTTGGGATACCTCAAAAAACAACAAACAATTTCATACTAAATATTAATTTTCGACTGACCGTTCCCATGGCAGCTATATGATACAGTGTTCTGATTTCAACCAAATTTAAACAGGATATAAAGGACCATTCCAAATGCATATCCTGCTAGTTTGGTCGAGATATTTCATACTAAAACTTAATTTTGGACTTATCGTTCCTATGGCAGCTATATGATTTAGTGGTCCGATTTCAATAAAATTTTATAAGGATATAAAGGACCATCCCAAATGCATATCCTATTAGTTTGGTCGAAATTTTTTTGACGACAAAAAAGTTTTTCATACTAAAACTTGATTTTCGACTGATCGTTCCTAGGGCAACTATATGATATAGTGGTCCGATTTCAACCAAATTTAATCAGAATATATAGGACTATCCCAAATGTATATCCTATTAGTTTGCTCGAGATATTTCAAACAACAAAAAAGTTTTTCATACTAAAGCTTGATTTTCGACTGATTGTTCCTATGGCAGCTATATGATATAGCAGACCGATTTCAACCAAACTTGGTGAGAAAATATGAGATAGCCCCAGATGCATATTGTGTTAGACTGGTTGAGATATCTCAATAAACAGAAAAGTTTTTCATAGTAAAACTTGATTTTCGACTGGTTGTTCCTATGGCAGCTATATGATATAGCGGGCCGATTTCAACTAAACTTGGTCAGAATGTATAAGATAACCTTAAATGCAGATTCTGTTAGATTGGTTGAGATATCTCATACAAGAAAAAAGTTTTTCATAATAAAACTTGATTTTCGACTGATCATGACAGCTATATGACATAGTAGTTTGACATCATCTAAGTTTGGTCAGGATGTAAAGGACCTTATTATATGCATATTCTGTTATTTTGGTTAAGATACCTCAAACAACAAAAAAGTTTTTCATACTAAAGCTCTATTTTCGACTGATTGTTCCTATTGCAGCTATATGATATGGCAGACCGATTTTAACCAAACTTGGTCAGAATCACTGCGGACGGCAGTCCGCGCTAGTGACGAAAGCAAATGAGCTGGACTTGTAGGGTTTTCCTGGAACGCATTTTGACTAAATGTGTTCTTATTCTCTTAATTATTTTTTATAACCTGTACCCATTAAAAATGGTCAAAAAGGGTATAATGGTTTTGTGCACTGTATGTAACAGGCAGAAGGAAGCATCTCCGACCCTATAAAGTTTATATATTCTTGATCAGTATCAATAGCCGAGTCGATCGAGCCATGTCCATGTGTTTGAGCCAAAGGATCTCAGAGACTATAAGAGCTAGAGACTTCAAACCTGGTATGTAAGTTCCTGGATAGCGGGCGCAGATCAAGTTTGTTTTAAAATTTGGATCGAACCTCTATATCATATAGCTGCCATAGGAACGATCAGTCCAAAATTAAGTTTTAGTATGAAAAACTTTTTTGTTGTGTGAAATATCTTGAAAAAACTGACACGATATACATTTGGGATGGTCCTATATATTCTAATCAAATTTAGTTGAAATCGGACCACTGTATCATAAAGCTGCCATAGGAACATTCAGTCCAAAATCAAGTTTTTGTATGATAGTCTTTTTTGTTGTTCGAAATATCTGGACCACACTGACAGGATATGCATTTGGAATGGACCTATATATCCTGATTAAATTTGGTTAACATCGGAGAACTATATAATATAGCTGTCATAGGTCGAGCACACTCGACTGTAGCCGCACCTTCTCGCGAGCAAAGCAGGGGGCGGAGCCCCCTTGTTTTTCATGGTACTTAGGCTTGATACAGACAAATTCAAAAACGTCTAATATCTTCTAAAAAATTTAAGATTTGAAAATTTAAAAATTGGATATCAGAAATTTTGGGGCATGGAAATGTTTTTTGTCACTAGAATTTTACCTCGTAAAGAGGTATTTTTTAGAAGATTTATAAGATCACCCCAGATGCATATTCTGTTAAATTGGAGATAACTTTTAAATTGTCTTTTTAATTATGGCACTGGTAATTTCTGCCGTGAACATGCATGAACTATGCAAGCAGTGTAAAGGTATATATAGTTAACAGATAATATCAGCCAAAACGAATTTTCGCAGATATGTGTTATATGTCAAAAAACGCGGAATTCAATTGACTATAAAATATAACATATCTTAAAGTGATTTGCGGTGTAGATTTTTTTTTTAATCGCCAAAGAAGTCTATGCACCTGTAGATTTTTACCTATGTACTCCAAAAATATTACAGGTATGATCTTCAAAATACCTTTTCAACGATATATAGAACATATCTGTAGCTTCTATCGTTTGGATACTGGGGTGGTTTTAAGTTTAGCAAATTTGAGCGATTTCTCGCTATGATTGGGAATAGATCCACATTCACACATTTTAGCTATTTCAACGCTTTGATACAAACAAACAGAGAAACTGACTTTTCATCTCAGTTTGGGAAGGTCACTAAAAATTTCTATTTTAATTATCTTTTGAAACAACAAAAAAGTTGTTTATACTTAAGGCTATTTTGTATGCGATTGATCCTATGACAGCTATTTGATATAGTTATCCGACTTTGACCAAATTTGGTCAGAATATAAGAAAAAGTTTCAAACATACTATCTGTAAGATTGGTTGAGATATCTGAAGAAACTAAAAAGTGTTCCATACTAAAGGTAATTTATAGTAATCCGACCAAATTTGGTCAGGGTGTAAGAGACATTCCCAAACAGAGATATTTAAAGAAACAAAATAGTTTTTCTTACTAAATGTTAATTTGAACCCGATTCTTCCAATTGCAGCTATATGATATAGTAATTCGACTTTGATAAAATTTGGTCAGAATTAAGTGACATTTACAAACAAACAATCTGTGAGTTTGGTTAAGATATCTTAAGAAACAAAATAGTTTTTCTTACAAAGCAATTCCCATAACTTTGATCCCGAATTCGACTTACTTACAAGATCGTCATATTGCACGATAAAAATGTCTCATCAACGCTAGTTGGATAAAGTATTTGATATGCTGCTGAAAATAGAGACGTTTCCTTCATTACTTATATAAAATAAGAAAAAACAACAGTAGACAAGATTAATATTTTATTAATTTCTTCACTCTTCTATTTTGTTATAAACAAAAATGCAAGAATAACTTAAAATTTAAAGGGAAAAAAGTATTTTGACAAAATCAAATTTTATTGCTAAGTGATCCAAATACGTAATTTACAAATAAAAACAAGGGGGCTCTGCCCCCTGCTCGCTTCGCTCGCGAAGAGGTGCGGCTACAGTCAACTGTGCTCGACTGTAGGATACCCTGTGCCCTGGAACTCCGATAGCCCATACCTATTCGCAAGCCGTTAGGCACGCCGAAGGTTTAATGATGCGGCATTAAATTATTGACTAATTGTTCGTATTACAACTATATGTGCTACTGAACGGATTTAAACCAAATTCGAAAATACTGTTAAAGACAATGTAAAATTCCCATTTCGTGAGTTCTGTTGGGATACCTCAAAAAACAACAAACAATTTCATACTAAATCTTAATTTTCGACTGACAGTTCCTATGACGGCTATATGGTATAGTTCTCCGATGTTAACCAAATTTTATCAGGATATATAGGTCCATCCCAAATGCATATCTTGTCAGTTTGGTCGAGATATTTCAAACAACAAAAAAGTTTATCAAACTTAAACTTGATTTTGGGATGATCGTACCTATGGCAGCTATATGATATAGTCGTCCGATTTCAACCAAATTTGATCAGGAAGTATAGGACCATCCCAAATGCATATCATGTCAGTTTGGTTGTGAGTTTGGTCGAGACATTTCAGAGATCAAAAAATTTTTTCATACTAAAACTTGATTTTCGACTGATCGTTCCTCTGGCAGCTATATGATATAGGGGTCCGATTCAAATTTTAAATCTTGATCTGCGCCCGCTATCCAGGAACCTACATTCCAAGTTTGAAGTTTCTAGCACTTATAGTCTCTGAGATCTTTTGACTCAAACAAACGGACAGTCAGACGGACATGGCTCAATCGACTCGGCTTGATACTGATCAAGAATATATATATATATACCCTGTGCCCATTGAAAATGATCGTTCCTATGGCAGCTATATAATATAGTGGTCCGATCCAAACTTAAAAACAAACTTGATCTGCGCACGCTATCCTGGAATCTACATACCAAGTTTGAATTCTCTAGCTCTTATAGTCTCTGAGATCCTTTGAACGGGGACAAAACGGCACGGAATATCAAAAAGGTCAAAAGTTTCAGCCACACGACAAAACGGTCAGTAGTTCTGTGAAACTGTGAACTAGGAGAAGAAGGCAAAGCTGCAATGAAAAGCAGGAACGGCTTGGCGAAAAAGGGACAAGGGATACGCAACGGCAACGATCAGCAACGGCGTAACGAAAAGTAAAGAAAAAGGTGAGTCGAAAAAGAAAAGGCAACGAGTACAGACGCAGATTTTTCGAGCTCAAGGAAAAAAGAAAAATAGGAAATTTCACAACGAAAATGCGTATGAAATTGAAAGACTTACATACGTATTTGTGATTTGGACATCATTCTGAAAGCGCATGATCTTCAGGCCAAAGGTAATAAGGCGGCGAAGATTAATGAGTTGTTGCAAGTTTTGCAAGATGATGAAATCGAGACAGAAGAGGACGATGTATTGGAACAAAGTGCGAATTCAAATATGCAAAGGCAAACTTGACGAACTTAATGAGCTGGAGGCAAGCTTAACGACGGCAGTGCAAACAGTGTGTGTTCAGCAAGAGCAACGGCAACAACAAGTGCAGAGACAGGAGCATTTGGACACGGCAATGGCACAAACACAAGGCAACGGACCAGAAGCAACGCAGCCGCGCCAAACGAAGGCATACGAATGACGCCTAGTATTCAAGGTCAAGGTTTTACAAGCATCAAAGAAGTGATAGAACTGCTACCGGAATTCGATCCAATAAAAGGGCTCATAACGTCAGATCAATTCATCACCAAAGTAGAGCAGCTCCAAAATGTTTATTTGTGGACCAATGAAACGGTACTTTTTGCAGTACAGCACAAGATGCGCGGAGTGGCCAAAACATGGCTAGACGCACAGGAAGTGCACCAAACTTGGGAGCAATTCAAGGCTGCTATCATGCTAGATTTTCCATGTGTGGTAAATGCTGCAGATGTGCATCGTGAACTAATGCGGCGAAAACGGCGAAGTAACGAAACACCAAGTGAATATTTGTATGCAATAATATCGATGAACCATCGGTAAATTCGTATATCATCAACTATCTAAGCTTTTTAAGTCACTTGAAAATATGTGATCGGCGCAAGAGTTGCAACATCAGTACAACGCAGCAACGGCTAACAACGGGAAAAACGACGAAGATGCTAACGACAAAGCAAAGGCGATTAATTGTTATAATTGCAACAATGTTGGACATTTTGCAGCAAAGTGTCCTGAGCCTCAGCGGAAAAAAAGGTGCGCGAATTGTGAGAAAATTGGGCATGATGAAAAGGATTGCAAGCTCAAATCATCAAAGGTGGCTCAAGTGGTTGAAGCACAGTCTAAGGAGTATCCTCCTATTATGAAAACAGTTCTTATTGGTGGATATAATTTTGAAGCGTTTATCGACACTGGTGGCGATAACACTCTAATCAAGGTCACATCTGGGCCAGAAGGATCAATACGGCAGCCAGGCATCAAACGGCTACAAGGATTTGGTGGATCTGTAGTGGAGTCCAAGGAGTGCATCTTAACGGAGTTTACATGCGGCAAGTTAAGATTGTAGACGAGAATCCAGGTGGTGCCAAACGAAGTTCTTCCATACGTTGTGCTAGTGGGCAGAGATATCATATGCCATGATAGGGATCTGCTAGATATTAAAGGAACAATATCACAGATGGCAACGATGGAGCAGGTCGGGTTTAATGTCGGTCCTGACATTAGCCCCGACCACCGAAATCGGGTGAGTGAACTGTTGACAAGTTATGCGAACTGTTTTGCCGAAGATATTTCAAATATTGGCAGGTGCAAAAGAACTGTAATGGATATCGAAGTGTCAACAACGAAGCCTATTTTGGGAAGGCGGTACCAAGTACCAAAGAGAGACACTGAACTCTTTGATCAACAACCTTCTTAAGCACAAAGTTATCCAGAGGAGCAATTCAACACATGCAGCATCAGCAATACTGGTGCCAAAGGCAAATGGAGAAAAGAGGCTATGTGTTGATTATCGAGCTCTCAATGCAGTAACGGTGAAGAAACGATATCCGATGCCAATTGTGGAGGAGCAGTTGGCCAAGTTATCCGGAAACAATTACTTCACAACGCTGGATATGACATCAGGATATCCTCAAATCCCGATGAGCAATGAAAGCAAGAAGTTAACAGCATTCATAACCCCAGACGCATTGTATGAATTCAATGTTATGCCTTTTGGCTTGGTGAACGCTCCGATGGTGTTACAAGATGTATTAACAGAGATCATACGGAAGCTGAAAAACCAACGAAACATTGTTAACTATGTGGATGAAGTTATCATATCATCCAAAACGATTGAAGAAGGAATAATTATTCTAAACGAATTTCTGGGAGCAGTAAAGTCGACTGGACTAACGCAACGTCCGTCAAAATGTGCAATTATGCATACAAATGTCAAGTTATTGGGTCATGTCATCACAGGCAACGGAATTCAGCCTGGCAACGAAAAGACCGAATGTATAAAAAACTATCAACATCCAAACAACGAAACAGAAGTGCGTAGATTCCTGGGCATCACAGGATTCTTCCGCAAATTCATCAAGGATTATATCATAATAGCAAGTCTATTAAGCAGGCTTCTGAAGAAAGATGTGGAGTTTGAGGGACGAAACCTGTGTTCTATTACAGCCGATTGTTTAGTGACGCCGAAAGCCGTTACTCAAGCTATGCATTAGAAAGTCTAGCAATAACAGAGACACTGGATAGATTCCGTATATACTTGCTGGGATCTCAGTTTCTGGTGGTGATAGACTGCAACGCAGTAGTGACGCTCAGAGAATCATCGGAACGCCAACCTCCAATCGCAAGATGGTGGCTCAAGCATTGACCAGGGGCGGATATGCCACACATAGATGGCATGAGCAGACAACCAGGATTGACACAAGAAGACAAGTGTCTTACCGTAGTTGATAACATTTGAGCGATAACATTTTAGCGATTCTACCGATCGACGAGGATTGGGTATATACAATGCAAAGACAAGATCCAGTATTAAAGAAAATATTTGTTATACTTAAAAGCAACGAAAAGAGCCCGAAGTGGAGTCATGTAAGCACGGACTATGTCATCGAAGCAAGCAGACTTCTACGCAAATCATGAGATGGAAACAAATTGGTTGTACCCCAGGCAATTCGTTGGCGTATAACAAAAGCCAACCAAATGATATAGGTCACTATAGCACGGAAAAGACGGTTCAACGAATACAACTCTATTTTTGGTTTCCACGTATGAGGAGATATGTAAAGTCCGTAGTCCGTATACATAGCTTCTTGCCCGGAATGCTGCATAAACAAAAAAAAAGGAGGCAAACCGGAAGGTTACCGATTCGGACGATCAACATGGATCAGGTAGGACCATTTCCAAAGAGCAAAAGCGAAAATTGTCACATTTTGGTAATCGTATGTGCATTCACGAAGTATACGTTTCTGCCAGCAACTCGAACGACGAAAACAATACCAGTTATAAAAGCGCTTCAACAGTTATGTGGAGTATTTGGTAAACTAATGCGTTTAATCTCAGACCGAGGCACAGCGCTCACCTCCAAAGAAATTGAGAACTTCACTAAAGAGCATGGTATACAACACATAAAAACACCAGTAACAAAGAAATCAAAAGATTGGGATCAGCAGTTATACAAAATACAATGGGACATAAACATACACATAAATGCTACGACCAAATTTTCTCCCAACGATTTGGTCTTCAATTTTAACTTAAGAGATGTAACAAATAATCGACTAATACAGGCTCTCTCAATTGACTCAGTATTAGAGGAAAGTCAGCAAGCTTCTGCAAACATAACGAATATACGGAAGATGACGTCATATTGACAGGAGAGGCCGAATGACGAGAATGGCAGTAAGGGAGTAGCGTTGGAGAAGTGGAACGGAACAGACGTGTGAGCGGACGAGTGCACAACAATATTGCGTATTTATTTTATTATTTAAAGTTATCTTTTGTTTAAATTTTTATAATTTGTCTTAATGAATATACAGACAATTAATGAACCTGACAGATTGTTTGTTTGGGACTGTCTCTTACAACCTGACCAAATTTGGTCGGATTACTATATCATATAGCTGTCATAGGATCAATCGCATGCAAAATTACCTTTAGTATGAAAAACATTATTGTTTCTTAAGATATCTCAGCCAAGCTCACTGATTGTATGTATAAGAGTGCCTTTTATATCCTCATCAAATTTGGTATAAATCAGATTACTATATCATAAGGCTGCCATAGGAGCAATCGGATGCAAAATAGCCTTAAGTATAAACAACTTTTTTGTTGTTTGAAATATCTCAACCAAACTGACAGATTCTATGTTTGGCAGTGCCTGTCAAAGTCGAACTACTATATTATATAGCTGCCATTGGAACAATCGTACGAGAATAACCATTGGTTTGAAAAACTTTTTTGTTTCTTCAGATATCTCAACCAAACTTACATAATGTATGTTTGAAACTGTTTTTTCCATTCTTCCTGTATATATTGCTAGTTGCCTTTCGCACCCTTCGTGATGCTTTCGTCCCTAGCGGAGACTGCTGTCCGCAGTGATTTAAGACAGATATTAAAGATCTCTTATGCCATGCTTATGTTATTATGCACCAAACTTATATTGCGTATAAGTTGTCTGGTGCCCATACAAAACTAATGAAATATTTCTGTTCAACTCTAACCAAATAGTTGTGTATTATAACAACACATTTATTCATAAGAAACTCAGTGGAATAAAATACAGTTTAGAACAATTCACCCACGGGCTTGACTGTAATCTCATGCACCTGCATATTAGGAGGCGTGGAAAGAGTAAACATCACCGCCCGCGAAATATCCTCCGCCTTCAGCATTGTTTGTGTAGCCACATGACGCACGGCATCCGGCACGATCTCTGTATCTACAACTCCGGGACTAACACTCTGAAAGTATAATAATGTTTGGGATTAATATCAAGTTGATTAGGTTGGTTTTTATTTAAGTGTCATACCGTAATCTTGATGCGAGTACCTAGAGCAAGGAACTCCTGGCGATACATTTCGGTCAACGCAGTAACCGCATGCTTGGTAGGCGGATAGACGTTCATTACCGGGGCTTTGCCCGGAACAGGTGCAAAAAGCTTGTGGCCAAGTATGCTATTGATCAGGACAACGTGACCATCGAAATTTCGTTTCTTCATCGAAGCAAAGGCGCGCTGTGTGCACATTACGGTACCCATGATATTGGTCTGGACTGTTTGCTGAACGAGCGAGAGGGCCATGTCCACCAGTCTACCATCATGCAGAGTACCTGCATTGTTTATCAGGATATCTATGCCACCCACCTGCTGCTCAATTATATCGAAAGCCTCTTTAACCGAACTCTCATTGCCAACATCGCAATACAGCGGAATCAGCTTTTTTCTCCGTTCAGCCGGCAACGACTTCTGGAGTTCCTTCACACGTTCAATCCGACGCGCCAGTCCCACCACAACGAGACCGGCGTTGACCAGGTCCACAACTATAGCCGATCCGATGCCCGAACTGGCGCCGGTTACAACGGCAACACGATTTTGCCAACGATCCATGCTGCTTAATAACCAAAAAGATGGAATGTTCAAGTCGATGTAGCAGCGGTAAACTAACGGCTTTTATACTAGTCCCAGGCATAAGCTGTAGCCGTAATCGTTTCTCATCAAACGGGTCGACAATCGGTTACGGCATGTGCTTATCAAGCCATTCGTAGGTTGCACATTTAATTGAAATAACTGATAAGTGCACGTTTAAGAGGTCTCGTAGTGTTGTTCTGGCTTGTTCGCTGAGTTTTTTCTAATTTCCAAACCCAAAACTATTGAGTCACGTTAGACATGAAAATTGCATTGATTGATTAGATAATGAAATGACGCCAACGACAGGTCAGTCGCTTTTAAAAGTGTCATAGCCAGTTTGTCGTTTCCTTGTAATAACCCATCAGATAAACCGATCGTTCCTTGGCACACAAAATGATCTGCGTATGGTACCCAGGAAGCGTTTCTGACGCGTTCTGCAGGATAGACGGACAGAAGGAATCGAATCGGCTGTTAATGCTGATAATGAATATATAATCTTTGTGGGTTCTACCATACCTCCTACTGCCTGGTAAGCACATTTAAGAGGTCTAAAAATGAGAGAAGAATGAAATCAAAGAAGATTATGGAATAAATTGAAATATTAAAATCAAAGAAAATAATTGGGTGTATACATTCAAATTATATTGAAATGAAGACGTCATGACAATGGTATTATCAATGATAACAAGGGGGCTCCGGCTACAGTCCAGTGGGCTCGACTGTAGAATGCCCTGTGCCCTGGCTCTCCGATAGGTCATACGTATGTGCGCTACGTAGAACATGCCGAAGGTGTGATGATGCGGCATTAACTTTTTGACTAATTGTTCGTATTACATCTATGTGATCTAGTGAACCGATTTAAGCCAAATTACAAATTCTGAATCTGTGAGTTTGGTTGACTTATCTCTAAAAACAACAGTAATTTTCGTACTACATCGTAAAATTCGTTAATATGGCAGCTATTTGATATCCGACTTCAATCAAACTTGGTCAGGATGTAGAATACCATCCCAAATGCATATTCTGTTAGTTTGGTTGAGATACCTCAAACAACAAAAAAGTTTATCACACGAAAACTTGATTTTCGACTGATCGTTCCTATGGCAGCTATATCACATAGTGTTTCGATTTTAACTAAGTTTAGTCAGGATGTATGGGACTATGCCACATGCATATTGTCTCAGTTTGGCTGACATATCTCAAGCAATAAAAAAGTTTTTCATACCAAAACTTGATTTTCGACTGATCGTTCCTATGGCAGCTATATGATATAATAGACCGATTTTAGCCAAGTTTGGTCAGGATGTATGGGACCATCCCACATGCATATTGTCTCAGTTTGGCTCAGATATCTCAAGCAACAAAAAAGTTTTTCATACCAAAACTTGATTTTCGACTGATCGTTCCTATGGCAGCCATATTATATAGTGTTCCGATTTTAACCAAGTTAAATCAGGATGTATGGGACTATCCCACATGCATATTGTCTCAGTTTGGCTGACTTATCTCAAGCAACAAAAAAGTTTTTCACACCAAAACTTCATTTTCGACTGATCGTTCCTATGGCAGCTATATGATATAGTAGACCGATTTTAACCAAGTTTGGTCAGGATGTATGGGACCATCCCACATGCATATTGTCTCAGTTTGGCTAACATATCTCAAGCAACAAAAAAGTTTTTCATACCAAAACTTGATTTTCGACTGATCGTTCCTATGGCAGCTATATTATATAATGTTCCGATTTTAACCAAGTTTGGTCGGATGTATGGGACTAACCCACATGCTTATTGTCTCAGTTTGGCTGAGATATCTCTAGCAACAAAATTGTTTTTTATACCCGTGCCCATTGAAAATGGTCAAAAGGGTATAATGGATTTGTGCAATGTATGTAACAGGCAGAAGGAAGCATCTCCGACCCTATAAAGTATATATATTCTTGATCAGCATCAATAGCCGAGTCGATTGAGCCATGTCCGTCTGTCTGTCTGTCCGTCTGTCCGAGTGTTTGAGCCAAAGGATCTCATAGACTATAAAAGCTAGAGACTTCAAATTTGGTATGAAGGTTGCTGGATAGCGGGCGCAGATCAAGTTTGTTTTAAATTTTAGATGCCACGCCTCTTTCGCCTGCCAATCGCAAAAAACGATTATCAGACGCGATCTTTAATAAAAACACTTCTTATTAAACAGGAAGATAAGAAGTAAGCCAATTTAATGACCCTGAAAGTTTCAAAGCGATTGACTATTAAATAGAGAAGATATTTCAAATTTGCTTTTAATTCACATAAATCAAAATCATAGACATAGGCAAGTGCGAGCGAGATAGCACATGCACATTTGTTTGCGCAAAAACATAACAGTGAGCACGTGCACGAAGAGTGCGAACGCAAATACGAGCGATAGGCAAAGTTATCGATATTTGGCTACAATTTCTATCCTATTTTAATATATTAACATGGTTTAAGTTAATACATATTTACGATTGTGTTAAAATATATGTATGTAGATATTAGTATGCATTGCAAAAAGCGATATGTATAAATGCCACTTTATAGTTTTGCACCTCGACGACAGATCGTTTTACAACACTGAAATCTCTGAATTTATAATAATTATTATGTTTAATAATAAGCTAGTAAGCTCGCATATATGTTTAATAGGTTTTCAATTATTATCATTGTATTCAAATGCTTAACAAATTCTGCAAAAAGAATCACAAATATTAAAGCATAGCACTTAAATTTAAATTGCGCGCGCAATGCAGCAGCCTTTAACAGCTGACTTCGATGATAAAGCAGAGTGGGAGAGATTATTTGGTGTTGCCGGACTTCAGCAAGTTGAGCAAATTTTAGACAATGGCTACTCTTAGCATGAACAACATCGATTTCAGCGACTACGATTACGATTACGATTTACGATTTACTATTTTAATTAAATTAAATTCAATTTATTCAATCGGACCACAATATCATATTGCTGTCATAAGGAAGATCAGTCGAAAATAAACTTTTTGGTTGTTTGAAAGATCTCGACCAAACTAATAGGATATGCATTTGAAATAGTCCTATATATCCTGATAAAATTTGGTTGAAATCGGACCACTATATCATATAGCTGCCATAGGAACGATCACTCCAAAATCAAGTTTTAGTATGATAAACTTTTTTGTTGTTTGAGGTATCTCAACCAAACTAACAGAATACGCATTTGGGATGGTATTCTACATCCTGAACAAGTTAGGTTGAAATCTGATATCAAATAGCTGCCATAGGAACGAATTTTAAGATAAAGTACGAAAATTATTGTTGTTTTTAGAGATAAGTCAACCAAACTCACAGATTGAGAATTTGTAATTTGGTATAAATCGGTTCACTAGATCACATATGTAGATGTAATACGAACAATTAGCGAAAAAGTTAATGCCGCATCATCACACCTTCGGCATGCCTAACGTAGCGCACCTACGTATGACCTATCGGAGAGCTAGGGCACAGGGTATTATACAGTCGAGCACACTCGACTGTAGCCGGCGCCCACTTGTTCATACTAAAGCTTGATTTGCGACTGATCTTTTCTATGGCAGCTATATGATATAGTAGCTGGATTTTAACCAGGTTTGGTCAGGATGTATGGGACCACCTTATATGCATATTCTATTAGTTTGATTGAGATATCTTGAACAACAAAAAAGGTTTTCATACTAAACTTTGATTTTGGACTGATCGTTCCTATGGCAGCTATATAATATAGTGGTCCGATCGAAATTTTGAAACATATTTGATCTGCGCCCGCTATCCAGGAACCTACATACCAAGTTTCAAGTCTCTAGCTCTTATAGTCTCCGAGACCCTTTGACTCAAACAGACGGACAGACAGACGGACATGGCTCAATCGACTCGACTATTGATTCTGATCAAGAATATATATACTTTATAGGGTTGGAGATGCTTCCTTCTGCCTGTTACATACATTTCACAAAACCATTATACTCTTTTTGACCATTTTCAATGGGCACAGGTATAAAAACAATGATTTTCAACCATAAGGTGAAGATGGGGATAAGGGTGACGGTGAACATGATAATGATGACAATGATAATTATAATAAAAATAACGACGATAAGTACTAAATACGATAACAGAGACGTTATTGTTAAATCTTACGGCATATAATGAATAACCCCGCATTATTTACTGAAATAAAACGCGTTGTACTTAATACCCGGTTTTAAGAAATTATAAATTTTCCATTCATTTTGTCGCTAGCGAAGTGCAAAATATTATTTTAAGGGAAGGACATAGATCCATTAATTATTAAAAACCAAAGTTTGTTAGTTACAAACCATAAATTAGACTAACATCAATACTTACTAAAATCAGGTCGTATATCGTAACGTGATTAAAAATATGAAAATATATTGCATCTATTTTAACTTAAATGCTACTCAAGTTATAAAAACACCTTTTTGAAAATTTGTTTTTCATGTTTATTATCGCATTTTATCTTACAAATGTTACAAATGTCGCTATGGAAATGCCCAAATATCGTACGAGCTAAAACTTAATGTATAGCTAGCTGGATTTCGCATATGTGAAAAAAAATAAGGTTGTACATATGTATATTTGTGTGTACGTACTTTTTGTAACGTACCGAAACGTGCCGTAACGGAATGTATCGAAACATATTTATGTATGTGGTATTGCGTTATTAACATTATTTTATTTAAAATACACAATACTCGTAAGTACAGGGCCTCTCATAGTCGAATTCTATCGACTGCAGCCTTGTCAATTAGTTGAGGTTCTGAAAGTCTTTGAGTAAATGAGCGATATTCATGTGCAAATTCACTTTGATGTGAACTTTTTGGATAGGCATCATTTATAAAACCTAAAGCATTTAATCATTGCCATTTTGCGAATTGTTGCCTCCCGTATTAATTTAAAATCTTTTTGTTATTTTTATTTGCACGAATGTATACACATATTTTATTGTTGGTTAGGGTCTGATTGACTAGCAAAAACAACGTCGACTCTGCCGAGGACAGGCAATTTAACTTGAACAGCCGCTGATGCAACGCCAAGGACATGGACATGAACATGGACGTGGTCGTGGATATAGACAGGGACACAGTCTGACAGCCATCCATCTCTCGATCTCATCTCAGACACTCTGCCCCATTAGGGGTGTGCAAGGCTTTTGTGTCTTTACTTTCATTATCAACACCACCGGTTTGGGTTTACATCTTCGCGTTTTTATTCTTGTTCTACTTATGTATGTATGTGTGTGTGAAAATGTGGATGCTAATGCTTGCGAGTTTATATGTATTTGTGAGTGAACATATTATCTTCTGACTTGCTTTGCTTTGCGTTTTGTTGCTTATTTTGCGTTCGCCTTCGTTTCCACTCAGTTCAAGTGTTTTGCATATCATGCTTTGCACAAGATAAAAATCAACATTCATTATTGTTGTTGCTGTTGCCACGTCTTCGTCATTATCATCTATGCTACATCATGACAGTTGGCATACTTTTAAAAAATTAACACAGTAGCCAGCGAACAATTCCACCGGCAAGGATACGGACGGCCAAGACAAGACAGCTTAAAGAAACAAGAACAAAGCAGGAATCTTTCAGTCAACAGTTAACAGTAGTTGACTGGGAAATTCCTTGTACCCAAATCACAAGTAGTCTAAGTGTGAATACACAGGTAAGAAATTCAACATTTAAAACTTAACACTATATTTTGAAAGAGAAGGTAATTGATTACAGTCACGGATTGGGATACCAATTTTTTTTAAGGAATAATTTATATGTATGTACATATGTTAAATTTAATATTGCTAGTCACAAAATTGGATATTACAAATTTTGGTGCATGGAAATGCTTTCGTCAGTAGATTTTTACATCTTAGAGGTATTTTTTATAGGATATCAGATAATTCTTAAATTGCTAATTCTTTTGACATAATAACTTTATCAAAAGGTGCTCTTCGCTTAAGATATCTCTAAAAAGAGAAACAATTTTTATACCAATGCAGCTATCATACATATATGATTCAAATGAGTGTATGTACCAACTTGCACGATATCATGAAATTTTTTAAATGCATTAAAATGAAAAAAAAATTAAAACATAAACGAAAATAAAAAAATATTGGAATTTCACTACCATCGGGGAATCATGGACCGATTGCAGGCAGACAATTTAAATAAATGTAAGCATGCCGCCCACCTATCATTTCGACCACTGTGCCGTCCAGGCAGATGCTGGCTAACTCGAAATACTTACATTCTGCCAGAGTAAATATAAAATCAATTAATTATTCATTTAATCTATATTCCAAATTTTGTGGTCCTAGCCCTTACCATCTCTGAGATCCTTTTGCTTACACGGACAGACGGACAAGGGTATATCGACTCTGTTGCTGATGCTCATCAATAATATATATACTTTTTGGTGCCGGAGATGTTTCCTTCTGCCCGTTACATACTTTTAACAAACTTAATATACCCGCTCAGGGTATAAAAACTTTCTGGCAACACTGGTTCCTTTTGCAATGCACACGTATGAAGGTCAACTCTCTTGTATGCAATATTATTCTAAATTGAAGTTGAGTTTTCTCAAGAATATATATTTTGTTGTATTCATTGTCAGAAAAATTAAAGATTATTTTCACAAACATAAATGCAAATCGTAAAAGCTATCAGCCCTTGATCTTACACTCTTATGCTCTGGCTGCTATGGACGACACTTTTTTGCTGCTGTCCTCTTTCAATTCTAAGTAAAATGTACATATTAAGTTAACAGATAATATCTTCTGAGCTCGTTGGCTGAAGGATATATACCATTTTACGAAGTACAAAATATTGATAAACTAGTGGACGGTGCTACAGTCGAGCATACTCGACTGTCGGACACCCCGTACTTACTATGGAAAAGCAACTCCAGATTAAAAGAAAATAATATAAATCTATACATATATAAGACATTGTGTCAGGAGGTATAAGACAATAGAAAATTCCCAATCTGCTAGTCTGATTGTGGTATCTCCAGAAACAACAAAAATTTGCCTACTCAGTATACATTTTCGACCAATCGTTCCTATGGCAGCTTTATAATTTTTAACCAAATAAAACAAAAACGTTTTTCATACTAAAGCTTGATTTTCGAATGATTGTTCCTATGGCAGCTATATGATATAGTAAACCGATTTCAACCAAACTCGGTCAGAACGAATAAGATAACCCCAGATGCATATTCTGTTAGATTGGTTTATATATCTCAATAAACAAAAATAATGTTCATACTAAAGCTTGATTTTCGACTGATTGTTCCTATGGCAGCTATATTATATAGAAGACCGATTTCAACCAAACTTGGTCGGAATGTATAAAATCACTCAAGATGCATATTCTGTTAAATTGGTTGAGCTATCTCAATACAGAAAAAAGTTTTTCATACTAAAGCTTGATTTTCGACTGATTGTTCCTATGGCAGCTATGTGATATAGCAGACCGATTTCAACCAAACTTGGTCTATGAAATCACCCCAGATGCATATTCTGTTGAATTGGTTGAGATATCTCAATAAACAAAAAAGTTTTTCATACTAAAGCTTGATTTTCGACTGATTGTTCCTCTGGCAGCTTTATGATATAGTAGTTTAGATTTTAACCAAGTTTGGTCAGGATGTATGGGACCATCTCATATGCATATTCTGTCAGCCATACTCACAGATTTGGAATTTGTAATTTTTAATTCGGTTCACTAGATCACATAGATGTAATACGAGCAATCAGTGAAAAACTTAATGCCTCATCATCACACCTTCGGCGTGTGCAAATACGTATGAGCTATCGAAGGGCACAGGGTATCCTACAATCGAGCACACTCGACTGTAGCCGCACCTCCTCGCGAGCGAAGCGAACCGGGGGTAGGCGAGCGAAGCGAGCAGGGGGCAGAGCCCCCTTGTTTTTTAAGGTATGCCTATTTCAACGATATCAAATACATACATAGATAGAACATGTCTTAGCTGCTGTCGTTTGAAAACTGTGTCAGTTTTCACGGGTTTTAGCGATTTCCTACTAATCTAGCAGTTTTTTCAAAAAGTAGAGCAAACTTTTCTTGTTTTATGATAGAGAATAGATTCACATTTAAGCCATCTCAACGTTTTAATACAAACAAACAGAGTGGCAGACAAACTGACTTTTCATCTTATTTTGAGAAGTCCACTATAAATATCAAATTTAATTATCTTTAGAACCGGATTGGGATGATCGAGGTTTCATTCGACGGGTATTTTTAATGGGAGTAATTAAAAATTAAAAAAAATCAATCAATCATTAAAATTTTGCCCCTCTCACTTACACTTAAACTTAAACTTAAACTCTGCGTTCACTTGATAATAATCCACTCTTTCCCGGTTCTGAAGCTTGATTTCGAATGCTTAGCGAAACTTTAGCCATCACTCATTCTTGTCCGCAACTTGACAGTTTGAAAACACACTTCCGACATACTCATACATACATACATGTCATTACCCCGCGGTTAGCACCTTGCCTATCCCTTCTATAAATTCTCATAAGGTGAGCGCACACAGAGAATGCGCAAGCAGAGCTTACAGCAGAGCTGACTGTGTAGCTGATGTAACGAAATGAACAAGCATGCTATATGCATGCGAATGCGTTCACTAAAAGGTCGATCGAGAAGATAAGCTTTGCAGTCCGCAAGTTTGACTTTATCAGCTTGTCAGCTGCTTCTCTTTCCGCCAGTATTCTAAAAACAATAATCGTGGAAGCACTGATAAGCAAAGCGGTATAGAATTCATTATCATTGTGAAATAGAAATCTACAAATTATTCGAATTGAATTTTAATAAAATTACTTGCGAAATAATTTGAGATGTGATTGCTATAAATCGATGTTAAATTCACTTATAATCTTTTTTTTTACCAATTGTGCTTGTGTGCAAAACGAAATTAAGGTTTTCGCTAAGTGTAAAGTACATGGTTACACTGTTTTAGTTATGTCCCACACACACGAAATAACTAGCCAATTCCTGACATAAATTTTTCGCGGTGCTGGAGACAGGCCTTAAAGCTATAAGGCCGAGCGCACACTGAGCGCTGAAAGCTGAACTTACAGCTCAGCTTATCAGCTCGAAAAAAACAAGCGCGCCCACTGAAAGCTGAGCTAAGTTCTTCAGCTTTTAATTCAGCTCCGCTCTGTTTGATCGAGCATGTTTGATTTTGTCAGCAGCTGATAAGCTTATTTAATTGTGATTTTTAATAGATTGCGACACGTTAATTAGCGAAATTGTTCAAAACTCAAAATCAAAATAAAAAGCATAAAAACTATTCAAGTAGAATAGTTACCGCAAACATTTAAACGCATCAAGTAAATATAAATTTAGTTGTAATGCAGCAAATTGAAAAGTATATAAATATACATGTATTTTTGTAATTACATGCACATATACATTTGTATATGTACATTTACCTTATTACCTGAATTGCTCTGGGCTGGGGGCAATGAGTTGGATATGGCTTATGTAGAGCATGTCTGACAATTGGAAACTTAGTCTCATCTGCCCTATTGAGCGTATCGTGTGAGCAACTGAAACCAATTGCTGAGGCACTGATTGGACCTTATCAGTGGGGTTCCCGACCTCGTAAAATCACCATCGACCAGATATTTACTCTACGCCAAATCCTGGAGAAGTCATATGAAAGCCAAACCGACACATACCATATTTTTGTCGATTACAAGGCAAAACTAACTCGACTTTGCAGAATGACATTGAGCAACACCATTTAGCTTTGTCATGATAGGAAATGACCAATCGGAAACCTTTAATACCAAGCGTGGTCTCGAATAAGGTGACTTGCTCTCTTATATACTCTTCAATCTTCTGATGGAGAGTATTATAAGAAAGGCCAAAGTTCATCGGACGGGCACAATATTGACAAATTGATGTGCCCAGCTCTGTGGATACGCTGATGATATTGACATCATTGGCCGCACCAAGCGTGATGTAACGCAGCTCTTGGAGCTAACGAAAGGGAATCGGCCAAAATAGATTTAGCAGTAAATATGGGCAACACAAAGTTTATGTTGTGCTCTGTAGAGAATCGCGGCGTCTCAGCTGACTGCAGGAAACTATAGCTTTGAGTCCATCAAGGAATTTATTTACCTTTGCTCTGCTGTGACTGTTTGCGATAATGTCAGCCTGAAGATTACGCGAAGAATTACATTTGCCAACAGGTGCTACTTTGGGCTTAGTAGGCAAATCGGAAGTAGAGCCCTCTATCGAAAGACAACGACAACACTCTACAAGACGCACATCCTTCCAGTGATTCTTTATGGTGCGGAAGGGTGGACAGTATCATAATCTGATGCAGCTGCTCTTAGGGTGTTCAAGATGAAAATTTTTGGCAAAATCTTAGGACCTGTATGAGCTGAAGAAGAAGAAGACGAAGACCCCGGAAACGTTGGCAGGACCAAGTGACTGAAGACCTGCCAGCCATTAATGTTACCAACTGGACAAGACGACCGCTAGACAGATAAGCGTGGAGGCAAATCGTGCATCAGGCCATGCCCCTATAGGTGATACAGGGAATAATAACCAAATGTTGAATAAATATGCAAAATTAAAGGTTAATTGAAAAAAACATTTATTTTGCTCAAATTTTTTATTTTTTTGGTAGAGCTTTGTTTTTAAAATAGGTCATTTAACATAAATAAATAAGTTTTCTACCAAAATCCAGCTGAACTTAAAGATATTTGAATCATAACATGATTATAGAAAACGTTTTTTTTTTCTCTGTGTGGATTTTTTTGAAAAGTACGTCAATTTTGACACTCAAAATAAAAATGTTATACCTTTTCCATAAACTACTAAAACCAATTCACGATCGAGCCATATACAAATGTTATCCAGCAAACGGAACCACGTGCATTGGTGTAGTTGGCTGCCTTGCGAATTTTCCAGCTAAATATGTTGCGACCGAATTTGTCCGAAAACTTAGTAACATTCGTAGCGGACTGGGGAATTAAGTAAGCTTAACCAGCAAAATTACTAGCTTTTCTAAAGCTATAAATTTGAAAGCCTCAATTTGACGCGCAATTAAAAAAAAATCAAGTACTAGGAGCCTAAGCCCAGTTAAGCAAAGGACAATGGAAAAATAGACAGTGCACTATGGGGTATTTGACCAGTATTTATGCCATTAATTAATATCTCGTAAACTACGCAATATATTTTGTTGCGATTTTCTTTTGGCCTATAAGTATTCTGGAAGTATTCTGGAAAAGTGGGCGTGTCACCACCCCCGCCCCACAATTTTTTTTAAATTTGCTTAAACTCATTGCAAAGTTCAATTTTCCTTTGAAAAATCAGACATTGATACCACTTGCTAAATACTCAAATTATTAAAAAGTGAAGTATAGAAACAACATCATATAAGCAGCAACACGTTTTAAAAACCCGAACCGTTAATTTTTAAAATGATTTTCTTTGCTCTGTTTCAATTTAAAATTTACGCTTAATGAAAGCACGCGGACATCGGTTGCAACAGCTGACTTTAACAGCTAAAATCTTTACGTTGGACTGTTATGTTAACATTTTTGTTATGTAACAAAACAGTTAGATGTGTTTATAATAGGTTTGCATTGAAAATTCATAAATTTGCATACTAGTGATAATTCAATTAATGTCACGTATACTGGTCAAATACTCCATAGTGCAGTGAAAGAGAATAGTACTATTACGAGTAGCAGCAGGGGCATATGCACTTATATACGTATGTATGTATGTATGTAAAAGTATGTCGCTCTACCACAGCAGCTGGTTTTACAGATGCTGCTGCTGCTGCAGGGACGCCACTTGAATGCGCAAACACAAAGACTCGCATATGAGAGTCCGTTTGGGGCCTAGCGAGAAGATGGCGACGGAAATACACACAGACTCAGACACATACTACGTTCACATAAACTTGAACATAATTTGTCTGCGTTGCCCTTGACGGAATCCTCTTTAACTCTAAGCTGCCGACCAGCTAGTCAGTCAGCCAGACTGGCAGTAGGTGTGTGAGCCACCTATTCAGTCAGTTGGCCAGATGATTAAGCTTTATGCACCGCACACACACAGACACAAACGTAGCTAGACTTTACCATATATGTACATACATACGTATACATATATATGAACGTTAATCCATATAACTTGACATACACCTATTCGAATAAAACTGCAGTCAAAGTGAATATTAAAGAGGTACATTACGATTTTACGTTTTGTTTTTTTCGCCTCCAAATCAAATCCAAGTTGAAGTCTGGGTCAGACTCACATGTTAGACGCTTGGCTTCGTTTATTACAAATGCTGGGCAGAATAGAAAAATACGAGAAATAAAAGTAAGAATTCCCCTCTCCATTTAAGAAGTACAGCTTGCTGCTTAAATTCACTCATGTGAGAAATTTGAAAACGTCCGGTGGAATGAAAAGAAATGCTTAAAAATGTGAAATTAAAATGAGAACAATAAAACAGTCGACGAAATTAAGACACCCTACATACTTCTAAATAAACTGTAGACTCAATATGGTAAACAAATATCTATACAATGTGTTAGCGCACGATAACCTATCAAGAAATCTAAATTGCTTCAAGCTAATCGAATCATAATTTTTTTGAAAATACCTAAATCATTTTCAACTAGTGGGCGGTGCTACAGTCGAGCATACTCGACTGTCGTACACCCCGTACTTACTATGGAAAAGCAACTCCAGATTAAAAGAAAATAATATAAATCTATACATACATAAGACATTGTATCAGGAGGTATAAGACAATAGAAAATTCCCAATCTGCTAGTCTGATTGTGGTATCTCCAGAAACAACATAAATTTGCCTACTCAGTATACATTTTCGACCAATCGTTCCTATGGCAGCTTTATAATTTAGTAGACCGATTTTAACCAAATAAAACAAAAAAGTTTTTCATACTAAAGCTTGATTTTCGAATGATTGTTCCTATGGCAGCTATATGATATAGTAAACTGATTTCAACCAATCTCGGTCAGAATGAATAAGATAACCCCAGATGCATATTCTGTTAGATTGGTTTATATATCTCAATAAACAAAAAAAATGTTCATACTAAAGCTTGATTTTCGACTGATTGTTCCTATGGCAGCCAAATTATATAGAAGACCGATTTCAACCAAACTTGGTCGGAATGTATAAAATCACTCAAGGTGCATATTCTGTTAGATTGGTTAAGCTATCTCAATACAGAAAAACGTTTTTCATACTAAAGCTTGATTTTCGACTGATTGTTCCTTTGGCAGCTATGTGATATCGCAGACCTATTTCAACCAAACTTGGTCGGAGTCTATGAAATCACCCCAAATGCATATTTTGTTGAATTGGTTGAGATATCTCAATAAACAAAAAAGTTTTTCATACTAAAGCTTGATTTTCGACTGATTGTTCCTATGGCAGCTATATGATGTAGCGGACCGATTTCTACCAAACCTGGTCAGAATGTATAGAACTATCCTTTTTGCATATTCTGTTAGATTGGTTGCGATACCCTGTAAATTGTCGTTTAAAATAAGATATTTCTAATTTGTGGGCGGTAAAGTGGGCGTGGTCAAAATATAAAACAAACTTGATCTGCTTGCAATATAGACGGACCTACATACCAAGTGTGAAGGCTCTAGCTCTTATAGTCTCTGAGATCTAGGCGCTCTTACAGACGGACGGACAGACAGACAGATGGACAGACGGACATGGCTATATCGACTCGGCTGTTGATGCTGATCAAGAATATGTATACTTTATGGCGTCTGCCACGCCTCCTTCTGCCTGTTACGCACATTTTTTTTATGACAAAGTTAATAGACCCCTGTACTTTTTTTAAGTACGGGGTCTATAAATGATATAATTAATTGGGCTTAGGTATTCGGAGTCTGCAGTACCATCACAAATACTTAAAATATCTCATCTCAAAATATGTCGCTTAGTCGGACCGACTTCCTTACAGATTGCCTCCTACGCTGTGTTGCCATGCGAAGGAAATTCATTCAGACGCAATGGCGAAGGGATGAGGTCACATGCTTGATAGGTCAGCTGAATCTGAAACTGAATTTGACTCAGAATGAGAATCAGAGGCAAAAAACAGAACTAACGACAGAAGCTCACGTACGACATATTAAATAAATTGACATGACCTGCTGATGTGGTAGATGGAAATTACATGCTCAACTCCCGTGGTCAATGCCTGAGTCGAACTTGGCTAAGAGCTAGTGATAATGCGGTCAGTGAAGTCAACTGCACCTACTATTCATAATACGAAAAGTTGATATGTTGTCCATCAGTTGATTATAATTTGCAGTTTATTATAAACTCAACGACAAAATCTAAACCTAATTCGATATCAGCTTTGGTGATACTTAGAACACAACTGCTAAATTGTAATTGACCTGTGCATAATAACCTGGCCAACATGTTAAGAGCACAGCTTAAAGCCCTCTCGAGTGTCTGGCCTAAGTGCTAACAATTGCCACAAAGTGCCCAAAGTCAACTGCCAACTAAAACTACAATGGTCGTACATTCAAACACATATATAAGAGTGCACCCATACATACACGTAGTCACAAGTGCACAGACTGGTAGGCAGGAGAGCATCGTGGCCAAATCGGTTTAGGCCAACTGCAATAACAGGCCAGCATGGCAAGTCACAAAATAGAATAAAATGACTCCAATTTTCGCGCCAATCCAATCTAACGCCGACAAAATTGAATTTATGTAAGCTGAGCAACACGACTCTGAGATACTATACTAAGTATATATATGGTATAGTAATTTACTGTAGTATGTTATATTATAGTATAATACTAAACTACATATATATAGTACATGCGGTTGTACTGCAGAAATAGAACCTTAAAATAATATATTATACCAGTAAATACTACAATTTATACTATCTTAGTAGTACACTATACTAATCATGGTACATTTTATCCCATAAAAAACAAAAACTCTAAAGTATAAGATTGTATATGTGAACCGTGGGAATCGTGGTGCTAGCAAAGTTTGTCGGTGCTAGAAACTGGAATCCGTTGTTGGTGTTTTCGGTAATTATTTTGCCACTTCTTCAAGTGCTCTCGGCACATCTGGCCAACTATCGTCCATGCTGACTCTCTACGGGACACGAGACTAGACAACGTTGCTGGCCAAGTTTATTTGGCCATTGATACTAATGGCGGGGGCGAGCAGCTAAACAAAGACTGCTGAAACACCCAGGCCAGGCCAACCTGCGTAATGCTATAACTCTCATTGTCCATGTTGACCCTGTCCTTCATCAACAAATGCAACTGCTAACATATTTCAACCACCCGCCAAAAATTCCCACATAAACATTCCCCTCGCCAGCGCTCTATAGGCTACGCCTTGGGTATGGCTTGCGTTTGTTTGCCAACTTGATGAACTATGTGCAGGATGCTCCTGCTGATTTTCGCTTTTCTGCTGGCTTTCGCATAGTTCAACTGGCAACCACTCGGCAATGGGTACAAACATTTTATGCACTCATACATGGACGCATATACTTGTATGTATGTATACTCTTACATGTAAGTACATATACACATACATATATTTTAAGTGCAGTGTACTAGTGGCTCAGGGTCAGATCATAAAAAATGAACACATTTGATCACACAGCTCTTACTTGTAATAACTCTTTCGAGTAACCCGACCCTCTAGGACTCATTTCAAAACGATACAACTTAGGGTATTAAATATTCAGAGAAAGATAAGAATAGAAGCAATAGAAACTGGGAGCTGCAGTATCCACTTAATACTTTTACTACTCGGCAGTTTATCTCGGTGTTGCACATATTTATATGGACAACATCAGTTTAATTTCGATTGGGCGATTCATACAATTCTTTAGCTTAGAAAAGGAATTATGGAGACCTGTTAATTAGTCACCACTTAACTTTTTCTATAAAGCCCTCGTACAGAATGGACTTTGAAATTATGAAAATATATTCCGATCAATTAATGGCATATCTTAGATGCTGCTCGGTTAAAGGCCAAACAAAATTGTTAAGCAACAATATTCAGAATGCTGAGTTTTAAATGCGTAACGACCTCTTTTTTTTGCAAAAGTATCGAATTTTACAATTACCAAATTCAGTAGGGGACGTTTTTTTAGATTTTTCGGGCTAATATGATAATTGGGGGTGCCTCAACAAACACGAGTGAAATTAAGTTTAGAACCCTAGTTCGGAACCTCGAAGTCACAGAAACAGTAGAGATTTACATTTTTATACCCTGTGCCAATAGAAAATAGTCAAAAGGGGTAAAATAGTTTTTTAAAGCATCTCCGACCCTATAAAGTATATTTATTCTTGATCAGCATCAACCGCGGAGGTGATTTAACCATGTCCGTCATCTGTCCGTCCGTCTGTTTGAGTCAAAGGATCTCAGAGACTATAAGAGCTAGAGACTTCAAATTTGGTATGTAGGTTCCAGGATACCGGGCGCAGATTAAGTTTGAACGATCAGTCGAAAATTAAGCTTTAGTATGAACACTTTTTTTGATGTTTTAGATATCTCAGCCAAAATAACAAAATATGCATCTCAGATGGTATTATACATCCCAACCAAGTTTGGTTGAAATCGGATATCAAATAGCTGCCATAGACCCGAATTTTAAGATAAAGTCCGAAATTTTATGTTGTTTTTAGAGATAACTCAACTTTTAAATCGGTTCACTAGATCACATAGATGTAATACGAGCAATCAGTGAAAAACTTAATGCATCATCATAACACCTTCGGGGGCCTACGGTGTGCAAATACGTATGAGCTATCGGAGAGCCAGGGCACAGAGTATCCTACAGTCGAGCAGACTCGACTGTAGCCGCACCTCCTCGCGAGCGAAACGAGCAGGGGGCAAAGTTTCCTACTTAAATCGAGTACGGTTAGATTTTTTAATAGCTATTTATTTATTTAATTCAAGGCATTTAATAAGAACCAATTTTTTTATCGATGCCATATTGAATATTTAATGTTCCATATTGCATGTGCGCTAGTGCGCTAAGGGAAAAATCAAGAACGTTCGTACTTGAACCAAGAATTTCAGGTGTCAAAACTTCAAAGATTCTGAAAATTATAGATCCAAGTACGAAATTCTAAATTTAAGAACGTTCTTAAAGTTCTTGATTTAAGAGCATTCGGATAAGTCAAGCACGTTTCTAGATTGTTTTTAGAATTTTGTGTGGTGGATTAATCCCGCTGCACTGCGGACGGCAGTCCGCGCTAGTGACAAAAGCATCACGAAGGGTGCGAAAGGCAATATATACTGAACGAATGGAAAATATGCTATGACTGTCCGATCAGGTCGAGTTATATACCGATCGAAAGGTATAGTTTTTACTAACAACATGCATACCAATAATTTTAGAAACTCATCTGGTTCGCGAGATAAGCAAGTGGGAGGGGCAAAAATTTAAATGATTGCAGCAAATGGAGCCGTTGGAGCCTTTTGGTAAATTTTTGTAATTTTTCAATATTCTTTTAAAAAATACGCGACTGACACCTCGATCATAAAAATCCGACCACTGGTTTAAAAGATAATTAAATTAATAAATGAAAATTTAAGTGTCTGTTTGTGTGTTTGTTTGTGTCAAATCGTTGAGATAGCTTAAATGTGTGAATGTGGATATATTTCCTATAATAAAACTAGAAACCGCCACAGTATCCAAACGATAGAAGCTACTGAAATGTTATATTTATTGGAAAGGTATTTTGAAGGGCTCTTAGGTATACATTTAAAGTCTTTTCCTAAAGTACATACTTACATAATTAAAAGGCTACAGGTGAAATATGGTTTTTTATCTCATCTTTTAACGATTTTACAATATTTTGTAGTAAGTAAAATTTCGCGTTTTTTGATTTATAACACATTATTTTTAGCCAACGGGCTTGGAAGATATTTCCTGTTACCTGTTCCCTATTGCAGCGTCATGCGCGAACATCTGCTTGCCGCAGATAAAACATTTCATAATTGCGATTACTGCAAGTTCGGTACATATATTGGGTTGCTATTAATGTTATAGTCGAATATTAGTCGATATAACCTGTTAACTGAATAGAAATGATAGAAGACAGCAGTAACAAAGTGTCGTAGCAGCCAGATCTTGAGAGTGTACATAAGATCAAGGGCTGATAGCTTTTGCGCCTGGCATGTGTGTTTGTAAAAATAACCTTTCTTTTTCAGACAATGAAGACAACAAATATTTATATCCTAGAGAAAATATATTATTTTGAATAATATTGCACACAAGAGAATTAATCTTCATGCTAGTGCATTGCAAAAGGAACCAGTGTTGCCATACAGTTTGTTTTTGCTTGTAAGAATGCGGGCTTTAATTTGGTCACATGAATTAAGCTTTTAGGGTCTTTGTGCAACGCATTTTTATTTAATGTGTTCTTAATTTATTTATTATTTTTTTCATGATACTGAGGCATGGTATAGGCAATTCCAAAAATGTCGTATATTTTCTAAAGAAAAACTTCTATACGAGGTAAAAGTCTAGTGACGAAAACATATCCATGCCTCAATATTTCTAATATCCAATTTTGTGTCGATTGATATTAAATTGTATGTATAACTTATTCTTAAAGAAAAGTTTGGCACCAAAAAAGGACCTCCAGTGAATTTGTTTTACCAGGTTTTATCGCCAAAAGTCAGAGTAAGTTGATTTAAGCGTTCCTACCTTGATAATCAACGTCGAAAATCATAATTAATCATGGCACAAAAATACCGACGGCATAAATCCGTTTTACAGTAAAGATTTTACAACTAAATGTGAGCAATAAATATTGTGACCGTAAAACAAAACAATCAATTAAGTTTTAGCCATGTTAATTATATTTATGGGACAGACCCAACCTACTTAACATGAACTTAAGAGGAAGCACCGCTTCGAGTTTAGTTTATAAGCTTGCAAAATTTTCGAAATAACATTACCCTAGCTATTACCAAAAAAGAACAACAAGAATATCGCTATGATGAACTGTTTAAGTTTTTTTTAGCTTGAATTTTTGTTATTTTTTCTTTGCGCACTGACCTTCACAAGTTTACTGACTTTTACAAATTTTTAAAAGTTTGAAAGGTTCAAAAACGCAGCATGGCACAAGTTATTGTCACTACGTGTTCAAAACGCACATTACTGAACTCCAACCCACAAACACCCGCTCACACAGGCACACGCATTCAGAGCGAAATATTGACGACAGAACTAGAGATGGGCACGGGCCTGTGCGGGCTTCGTGTACCGCGGGCCTCTTCAAAAAATCCCCGGGCTTCGTGCATGACTTGCGAAAACGGGCTTTTTTTCGTGCGGGCCCGGGCCTAAGCCGAAAGCACGGAGGCCCAGTAGGCCCGAAAAGTCACGATTTTAAAAATTAAATTTTATATGGATTGTTAAAAATATTTCTATAATTCACTGCTATATTATTTACACATCTCCTTTGTCGATATGACACTTATCGATATGTTTGTCAAACTTAATTTCACGTGTGCTTATAAGAAAACAAGGGGGCGCCGGCTACAGTCTGGGAAACAAACATAAACATTCCCCTCGCCAGCGCTCTATAGGCTACGCCTTGGGTATGGCTTGCGTTTGTTTGCCAACTTGATGAACTATGTGCAGGATGCTCCTGCTGATTTTCGCTTTTCTGCTGGCTTTCGCATAGTTCAACTGGCAACCACTCGGCAATGGGTACAAACATTTTATGCACTCATACATGGACGCATATACTTGTATGTATGTATACTCTTACATGTAAGTACATATACACATACATATATCTTAAGTGCAGTGTACTAGTGGCTCAGGGTCAGATCATAAAAAATGAACACATTTGATCACACAGCTCTTACTTGTAATAACTCTTTCGAGTAACCCGACCCTCTAGGACTCATTTCAAAACGATACAACTTAGGGTATTAAATATTCAGAGAAAGATAAGAATAGAAGCAATAGAAACTGGGAGCTGCAGTATCCACTTAATACTTTTACTACTCGGCAGTTTATCTCGGTGTTGCACATATTTATATGGACAACATCAGTTTAATTTCGATTGGGCGATTCATACAATTCTTTAGCTTAGAAAAGGAATTTTGGAGACCTGTTAATTAGTCACCACTTAACTTTTTCTATAAAGCCCTCGTACAGAATGGACTTTGAAATTATGAAAATATATTCCGATCAATTAATGGCATATCTTAGATGCTGCTCGGTTAAAGGCCAAACAAAATTGTTAAGCAACAATATTCAGAATGCTGAGTTTTAAATGCGTAACGACCTCTTTTTTTTGCAAAAGTATCGAATTTTACAATTACCAAATTCAGTAGGGGACGTTTTTTTAGATTTTTCGGGCTAATATGATAATTGGGGGTGCCTCAACAAACACGAGTGAAATTAAGTTTAGAACCCTAGTTCGGAACCTCGAAATCACAGAAACAGTAGTGATTTACATTTTTATACCCTGTGCCAATAGAAAATAGTCAAGCACGTTTCTAGATTGTTTTTAGAATTTTGTGTGGTGGATTAATCCCGCTGCACTGCGGACGGCAGTCCGCGCTAGTGACAAAAGCATCACGAAGGGTGCGAAAGGCAATATATACTGAACGAATGGAAAATATGCTATGACTGTCCGATCAGGTCGAGTTATATACCGATCGAAATGTATAGTTTTTACTAACAACATGCATACCAATAATTTTAGAAACTCATCTGGTTCGCGAGATAAGCAAGTGGGAGGGGCAAAAATTTAAATGATTGCAGCAAATGGAGCCGTTGGAGCCTTTTGGTAAATTTTTGTAATTTTTCAATATTCTTTTAAAAAATACGCGACTGACACCTCGATCATAAAAATCCGACCACTGGTTTAAAAGATAATTAAATTAATAAATGAAAATTTAAGTGTCTGTTTGTGTGTTTGTTTGTGTCAAATCGTTGAGATAGCTTAAATGTGTGAATGTGGATATATTTCCTATAATAAAACTAGAAACCGCCACAGTATCCAAACGATAGAAGCTACTGAAATGTTATATTTATTGGAAAGGTATTTTGAAGGGCTCTTAGGTATACATTTAAAGTCTTTTCCTAAAGTACATACTTACATAATTAAAAGGCTACAGGTGAAATATGGTTTTTTATCTCATCTTTTAACGATTTTACAATATTTTGTAGTAAGTAAAATTTCGCGTTTTTTGATTTATAACACATTATTTTTAGCCAACGGGCTTGGAAGATATTTCCTGTTACCTGTTCCCTATTTGCAGCGTCATGCGCGAACATCTGCTTGCCGCAGATAAAACATTTCATAATTGCGATTACTGCAAGATCGGTACATATATTGGGTTGCTATTAATGTTATAGTCGAATATTAGTCGATATAACCTGTTAACTGAATAGAAATGATAGAAGACAGCAGTAACAAAGTGTCGTAGCAGCCAGATCTTGAGAGTGTACATAAGATCAAGGGCTGATAGCTTTTGCGCCTGGCATGTGTGTTTGTAAAAATAACCTTTCTTTTTCAGACAATGAAGACAACAAATATTTATATCCTAGAGAAAATATATTATTTTGAATAATATTGCACACAAGAGAATTAATCTTCATGCTAGTGCATTGCAAAAGGAACCAGTGTTGCCATACAGTTTGTTTTTGCTTGTAAGAATGCGGGCTTTAATTTGGTCACATGAATTAAGCTTTTAGGGTCTTTGTGCAACGCATTTTTATTTAATGTGTTCTTAATTTATTTATTATTTTTTTCATGATACTGAGGCATGGTATAGGCAATTCCAAAAATGTCATATATTTTCTAAAGAAAAACATCTATACGAGGTAAAAGTCTAGTGACGAAAACATATCTATGCCTCAATATTTCTAATATCCAATTTTGTGTCGAGTGATATTAAATTGTATGTATAACTTATTCTTAAAGAAAAGTTTGGCACCAAAAAAGGACCTCCAGTGAATTTGTTTTGATTTAAGCATTCCTACCTTGATAATCAACGTCGAAAATCATAATTAATCATCGCACAAAAATACCCACGGCATAAATCCGTTTTACAGTAAAGATTTTACAACTAAATGTGAGCAATAAATAGTGTGACCGTAAAACAAAACAATCAATATAGTTTTAGCCATGTTACTTATATTTATGGGACAGACCCAACCTACTTAACATGAACTAAAGAGGAAGCACCGCTTCGAGTTTAGTTTATAAGCTTGCAAAATTTTCGAAATAACATTAGCCTAGCTATTACCAAAAAAGAACAACAAGAATATCGCTATGATGAATTGTTTAAGTTTTTTTTAGCTTGAATTTTTGTTATTTTTTTCTTTGCGCACTGACCTTCACAAGTTTACTGACTTTTATAAATTTTTAAAAGTTTGAAAGGTTCAAAAACGCAGCATGGTACAATTTATTGTCATATGATACTTATCGATATGTTTATCAAACTCAATTTCACGTGTGTTTATAAGAAAACAAGGGGGCGCCGGCTACAGTCGAGTGTGCTCGACTGTATAATACCCTGTGCCCTGGCTCTCCGATAGGTCATACGTATGTGGGCTACGTTAGGCATGCCGAAGGTGTGATGATGCGGCATTAACTTTTTGACTAATTGTTCGTATTACATCTATTGATCTAGTGAACCGACTTAAGCCAAATTACAAATTCTCAATCTGTGAGTTTGGTTGACTTATCTCTAAAAACAACAATAATTTTCGTACTTTATCTTAAAATTCGTTCCTATGGCAGCTATTTGATATCAGATTTCAACCAAACTTGTTCAGGATGTAGAATACCATCCCAAATGCGTATTCTGTTAGTTTGGTTGAGATACCTTAAACAACAAAAAAGTTTATCATACTAAAACTTGATTTTGGACTGATCGTTCCTATGGCAGCTATATGATATAGTGGTCCGATTTCAACCAAATTTGATCAGGATATATAGGACCATTTCAAATGCATATCCTATTAGTTTGGTCGAGATCTTTCAAACAACAAAAAAGTTTATTTTCGACTGATCGTTCTTATGACAGCAATATGATTTTGTGGTCCGATTGAATAAATTGTATTTAATTTAATTAAAATAGTGAATCGTAAATCGTAACCGTAATCATAATCGCTGAAATCGATGTTGCTCATGCCAAGAGTAGCCATTATCTAAAATTTGCTCAGCTTGTTGAAGTCCGGCAACACCAAATAATCTCTCCCACTCTTCTTAATCATCGAAATCAGATTTTAAAGGCTGCTGCATTGCGCGCGCATTTTAAATTTAAATGCTATGCTTTAATATTTGTGATTATTTTTGCAAAATTTGTTAAGCGTATAAATACAATAATAATAAATAAAAACCTATTGAACATATGTGCGAGCTTACTAGCTTATTATTATACATAAAATTTATTATAAATTCAGAGATTTTAGTGTTGTAAAAGGATCTGTCGTCGAGGTGTCAAGGTGCAAAATTATAAAGTGGCATTTATACATATCGCTTTTTGCAATGAATACTAATATCTACATACATATATTTTAACACAATCTTAAATATGTATTAACTTAAACCATGTTAATATATTAAAATAGGATTGAAATTGTAGCCAAATATCGATAATTTTGCCTATCGCTCGTATTTGCGTTCGCACTCTTCGTACACGTGCTCACTGTTATGTTTTTGCACAAACAAATGTGCATATGCTATCTCGCTCGCACTTGCCTATGTCTATGATTTTGATTTATGTGAATTAAAAGCAAATTTAAAATATCTTCTCAATTTAATAGTCAATCGTTTTGAAACTTTCAGGGTCATTAAATTGGCTTACTTCTTATATTCCTGTTTAATTAAGAAGTGTTTTATTAAAGATCGCGTCTGATAATCGTTTTTTGCGATTGGCAGGCGAAAGAGGCGTGGCATCTAAAATTAAAAACAAACTTGATCTGCGCCCGCTATTCAGGAACCTTCATACCAAATTTGAAGTCTCTAGCTTTTATAGTCTCTGAGATCCTTTGGCTCAAACACTCGGACAGACGGACAGATAGACGGACATGGCTCAATCGACTCGGCTATTGATGCTGATCAAGAATATTTACACTTTATAGGGTCGGAGATGCTTCCTTCTGCCTGTTACATACATTGCACAAAACCATTATACCCTTTTTGACCATTTTCAATGGGCACGGGTATAAAGAAGGCGACAAAGCGGTAAAATGAATAAGGAAAAAAAAGAAATTTTTTTCTATAGTAATATCGGGCTATATTATTTACACATCTCCTTTGTCACACACACACACACAACCCGTGTGGTGGGCGGGTCGTAGAATACCACCACAGCACGTCACAGCTTGTCGTACGAGGCGACTAACAGTGACACGGGGATGTTTCTGCTCGGAGAGGTGCCTCAGGTGCAAAGACTCTGATCGTCATTAACTTGGCAATGGCCAGATCGATTCCTCTCTAGAGCAGTTAAAGCAACTCGTAACCTCCGGCTTGATGCCAGGTATCCCCTGGGTAGTCGTAACACACCCGTGTGGCGCCTAGATAATACGAGAAGGCGACTAAGGCTGAGACCAGTAAAGCCTTAGGACTGGATACTGGACCCCCATTTTGGATTGAAGACCCCTGGGCTGACGGCAGCAGTATTCTAGTATCTTAGTAGGCGGAGTGACATCTAGCCGAAATGGCTGCTAGGCTAATGCTGCTGCCGCCTCCGTCCCGTGAAAAATTGGCAAATCTCCAATGCACGCTCCTTGTTCGTCGCCATTAGGTTGGCCGTACAGGCTCAGTTGAGTAATTCCTGACTAGCGCGGATCCGGCTCTGTACTCTCGACCCCATAAAGGCGGGAGTCAACCCTTGCATGGCCTCCCTGCTTGCATAGACAACCATGGGATCAGAACGCGACTGTACAACGAACAAGGATAACGGCTTGGAGTTGGGACCCAACAAAATGAGTAATTTGAAGAACCCCCCGATAATTGAGAAAGAGATGGAGACGGAGCATGCGTTTGCTAAGAGTAGCAAACTGGCGAGATCACCCCCTGCTCATCAGTCAGTGATCACCCCAGTGACTCGCGATTGCTCAACCCAACCACCGAAGAAGCAGAGTAGCGCTGCGCTTCGTGATCTCGGACGCGAGATCGCAACCCTGGTGGAGATGTTGGATGATGGTAAGAGGCGAAGCATCCACCAACCAATGCGCGACTCCATCGAGAGCATCAGAGCGCTATACGAGCTGGTGGCAATCCAGCTTCATGACGACGGAGCAAAGGCAGCTATCAGGACACACCAGGCCTGTCAGACGTCGCCATTTTTCAAAAATGCGGTTGAGGCGAAGAGAAAGCAAGCCACTGGAGCAAGAACGCCTCAAACAAAGAGGGCTAAAAATACGGCGGTCACCATACCAGTGTCAAGTGTGGTCGAACTGGACTCTTCCAGTGGTGAACAGGAGACCCCAACCGCACGCACAGGCAGTGAATGGAGAAAGGTTACCTCCAAGCAGAAGCCTCGGAAGCCGAAGGGAGCGCTGAGCACGAAGGCGCGACCCGACGCCTTGATCATCAAGACGGTCGGAGAGGTGACCTACTCTGATATCCTCAGGAAGGTCAAACAGGACGAGAAACTGCAAGGACTGGGAGAGGCGGTGACCCGGATCAGGAGAACCCAGCAAGGCGAGTTACTGCTGCAACTCAATAAAGCTGGAGGCGACACGAGCGCGTTCAAATCCCTCATTGGTGAAACGCTAGGAGAAGCCGCGGAGATACGCTCCCTGTCCCACAGAGTCACGATCGAGTGCAAGGACTTGGACGAGATCACGACCAAGGAGGACATCAAGGACGCGCTACGGAGCCAGTTGGAGATAACGGATACTGCGCTAGACGACATTAACCTGCGCAAAGATTATGGCGGAACCCAAACTGCCTCAATCAGGTTACCAGCAGAAAGTTCTAGAAAGGCGTTATCAGCTGGCCTGCTTAAGGTATGATGGATTAGGTGCAGACTGAGAGAGCGGGTCAACATAACCAAATGTTACCGCTGCCTCGAGTTCGGCCATCTGGCAAGACATTGTAGGAGCGAAGTGGACAGGTCCAAGCTGTGTCGGAGATGTGGGAAGGCTGACCATCTCGCGAAGGACTGCAAGGAGGAGCCAAAGTGCATGTTCTGCAAGGACAAGGGTTCAGATTGGAGGCACATCGCTGGCAGTGGACGATGCCCCCTGTTTAGGAGCGCGCTCTCCAAGCACTTAGCATGAGGTGCACCCAGCTGAATCTCAACCACTGCGAGGCTGCACAGTCTCTTCTGATGCAAGCCGTGAGGGAAAGGAGTCCAAATGTCGTGCTGATATGCGAGCCGTATAAGCCGGTTCCCGGTAGCGGATGGGTATCCAGCAGGTGTAAAAAGGCAGCCATCTGGGCCGTGGACACTCCACCCAAGGAGTCCAACGGCTCAAGTGATGGATTTGTTAGAGTGAAGCTTAGAGGAGTTACCTTTTATAGCTGTTACGCTCCGCCGAGTTGGGACCTAGTACGTTTCGAGAGGATGCTGTTAGACATCGCTGATGACTCGCGAGGCAGAGCTCCCTTTGTAATAGCCGGCGACTTCAACGCGTGGGCTGTGGAATGGGGCAGCAAGGAGACAACGGCAAGAGGAGCCGCTCTGCTGGAGCATTTCTCGTCGTTGGACGTCGGATTGGCAAATGACGGAAGACAGCTGACTTTCTGCAGGGCTGGTCGAGGATCCATCATAGACCTCACCTTCCTTAGCAGCTCGCTGTGTAGGAGAACCAAGTGGAGAGTCAGCAACGAGTTTACCTTTAGCGATCACCAAGCGATTCACTTCGAAATTGGTGGAGGAATGCACAACTAACAGCGATCCAATACAAGAGGGCCAAAATGGAAGGACAGATTTCTGGACGCAGATACCTTCTCGCACGTTTTCAGCCATTCCGAATGGAGCCTGGCGGAAACATTAGCAGACGACATGGCACAGCAGCTGTCAGCATGTCTGGAAGCGGCATGCGACTCGTCTATGCCCAGGAGGAAGCCAAGTAGACGCGGCTCACCTTGCTACTGGTGGAACGAACAGATAGCCCAGCTAAGAAAGGCCTGCCTGAGAGCTAGAAGGTGCAGTCAGCGAGCGAGGAGACGTCCGGACTTCGAGGATCGGCTGGAGGACCTGAGGAATGCAAAGCGAACTCTGAAGCATGCGATCCGAAAAAGCAAGTCTGAAGCATGGCAGCCGATCTCTGTTGACGAGGTCAAGTCGGTAACCAAGCAAATCGGAGATAGGAAAGCACCAGGTCCGGACGGCATCCCGAATAAGGCCCTGAAACTCGCCGTAGCCACCCGACCTGAGGTTTTTGTTGACATGTTTAACAGATGCCTTCAGGAAGGAGTGTTTCCTAGGCGATGGAAAAGGCAGCGCCTTATCCTATTGCCAAAGGGGAATAAGGCCGTCGAAGGCAACAAGAGCCTCCGCAGGAAATTATTAGCACCTTACTGACTCTGCGCCCTGCGAGTCACACACACACACACACACACACACACACACACACACACACACACACACACACACACACACACACACACACACACACACACACACACACACACACACACACACACACACACACACACAGACACACACAGACACACACACACACACACACACACACACACACACACACACACACAAACACACACACATCATACCTGCTACGGATAATATCCAATTATCTGTCAGACAGGGGCTGGGAGTACGAGACGGATGAGGGCCCAAAGCGCTACAGAGTGACAGCGGGTGTTCCACAGGGGTCGGTACTTGGCCCCCTCCTGTGGAACATCATGTACGATGACGATGCAGCAATTCGAGTTATCGCTGGGTGGATGGGTGAGGCGGGACTCGATTTGGCTGGCCATAAGACGGAGGCAGTGCTCATTACGAGCCAAAAAAAGGTGGAATTTATGAGTGTGCAAGTGGGGAACAGCACCATCAGGTCGATGGATCACATCAAGTACCTGGGTGTCCTACTAGATAACCGTCTAAGTTTCCGACCCCATGTGGATTACGTGGTCCATAAGGTATCGAGAATGCAAGGGGCACTTTCTAGGATGCTGCCGAACGTTGGTGGACCGAAGGTTGGAAGGCGACCGCTCCTGGCAAGGGTGGTTGCGTCCATTCTTTTGTAGGCAGCGCCAAGATGGGCAAAGGCCGTCGAAGGCAAGAAGAGCCTCCGCAGGAAATTATTAGCACCTTACAGACTCTGCGCCCTGCGAGTCACACACACACACACACACACACACACACACACACACACACACACACACACACACACACACACACACACACACACACACACACACACACACACACACACACACACACACACACACACACACACACACACACACACACACACACACACACACACACACACACACACACACACACACACACACACACACACACACACACACACACACACACACACACACACACACACACACACACACACACACACACACACACACAACACACACAACACACACACACACACACACACACACACACACACACACACACACACACACACACACACACACACACACACACACACACACACCAACGCCTAAGTGAAGGCACTGTGCCTCGAAGGTGGAATGTCCAGAGGCTAGCATCCTCATCCCGAAGACAGGGAAAGATCTCGATGATCCTTCCTCCTACCGCCCTTTATGCATGTTGGACACTATTGGCAAGATCTTCGAGAGGATCTGCAATAGGTTAGAAAAGAGAGCTTGTCGAGGTGAACGGCCTTTCAGACCAGCAATTCGGTTTCCGAAAACACCGCAGCACGACGGACGCCATCAGCGCAGTGATAGATATAGCTCGAAGCGCAATACAGGGCACTCGGTGGGACGGAGAAAGCAAGCACTTCTGCCTCGTCTGCACACTTGATGTCAAAAATGCTTTTAACTCGGCTAACTGGACTCATATCCTTGAGGCACTAACCATCAGAGGAATCCCATCGTACATAGTCAAGCTGATTGCGGACTACTTTCGTGACAGGATCCTCCTATATGAGACCGATGAAGGCCAGCGTCAATACCCCGTCACCGGAGGAGTCCCTCAGAGCTCTGTGCTTGGGCCACTACTCTGGAACGTCATGTACGACGGTGTACTACGCCTGAATCTCCCCGAGGGTAACAAAATCATCGGGTTTGCAGATGACATCGCCCTGGTAACGGTGGGCAAGAAGTTGGAGGAGACCTCTGCGAAGTGCAGCACAGCAGCCGACATGGTTATCGAGTGGCTGACACGGAACGGTCTACAACTGGCTGAACAGAAGTCCAAAGCCGTGCTGATCAGCAGCAGGAAAAAAGTAGAGACTGCAACATTACGGGTTGGCCGTGATATCGTCGAAGCCAGCCATTAAATATCTGGGCGTGATGATAGACCATAGACCATAGCTGCAAGGCGGCAAAGACCACATCGGCTATCAGCCGCATAATGGCCAATTGCAGAGGTCCAAAGCAGCGGAGCAGGAGGCTCATTGTCAGCGTGGTAACCTCCACCATAATGTACGGCTTCTCAGTGTGGGCTGCAGCAATGGACACACCTTCTTATAGCCGAGGATGTAACTCGAGCTACAGGCGGTGCGCTCTACGTGTCGCTTCCTGCTTCCGTACTGTGTTGGAAGATGCTGCCCTGGTCGTCGCGGGCATGGTACCACTCAGCCTACTTGCTGCGGAGCGACAGAGCGGCACGCTGGTAAATAGAAGACTGCGAGATGAGACCGTCTCAAAATGGCAACGCAAATGGGAGCAGACAAACAACGGCCGATGGACGCACCGACTCATTCCCGAGTTGAAACCATGGCTAGAACGCCGACACGGGCAGGTAGACTTCTATTTGACCCAATTTCTAACTGGACATGGCTGCTTTAAAGCCTACTTCTTCCGTTTTAAGCACGAGACCGACCCATACTGCGCGCACTGCGGAGAGGGTGTCCTGGAAGACGCGGAACATGTAATCTTCCACTGCCCGTTGTTTGTGCGGGAGCGGGAGCTTGCGACAGGACACTTCACCCAACTGACGCCTGAAAACCTCGTTGCCACAATGATAGCAACATCAAGCGGATGGTCGGCCATATCAGCCATGGCTTCAGCCATAATGAAGGAGCTGCGTAGACGTGAAAGAAGCCGACGAGAAGCTAACCAACCGAGCGACTAGTATGCTAGCCAATATCCGTCCCCGCGAAGTAGTGCTTAGCGGTAGTCTCGCGGGTCCCCTCCCCACCCCATTGTTATTTTACACTATGTTAATTGTTTATTTTCAATGTTGTAATTCTCCTAATAAAAAAAAAAAAACACACACACACACACACACACACACACACACACGCACACACACACACACACACAACCGTTTGGAGCGGCATATAAATTGGTCATGAGGAAACACACACACACACACACACACACACACACACACACACACACACACACACACACACACACACACACACACACACACACACACACACACACACACACACACACACACACACACACACACACACACACACACACACACACACACACACACACACACACGCACACACACGACGGTGTACTACGCCTGAATCTCCCCGAGGGTAACAAAATCATCGGGTTTGCAGATGACATCGCCCTGGTAACGGTGGGCAAGAAGTTGGAGGAGACCTCTGCGAAGTGCAGCACAGCAGCCGACATGGTTATCGAGTGGCTGACACGGAACGGTCTACAACTGGCTGAACAGAAGTCCAAAGCCGTGCTGATCAGCAGCAGGAAAAAAGTAGAGACTGCAACATTACGGGTTGGCCGTGATATCGTCGAAGCCAGCCATTAAATATCTGGGCGTGATGATAGACCATAGACCATAGCTGCAAGGCGGCAAAGACCACATCGGCTATCAGCCGCATAATGGCCAATTGCAGAGGTCCAAAGCAGCGGAGCAGGAGGCTCATTGTCAGCGTGGTAACCTCCACCATAATGTACGGCTTCTCAGTGTGGGCTGCAGCAATGGACACACCTTCTTATAGCCGAGGATGTAACTCGAGCTACAGGCGGTGCGCTCTACGTGTCGCTTCCTGCTTCCGTACTGTGTTGGAAGATGCTGCCCTGGTCGTCGTGGGCATGGTACCACTCAGCCTACTTGCTGCGGAGCGACAGAGCGGCACGCTGGTAAATAGAAGACTGCGAGTTGAGACCGTCTCAAAATGGCAACGCAAATGGGAGCAGACAAACAACGGCCGATGGACGCACCGACTCATTCCCGAGTTGAAACCATGGCTAGAACGCCGACACGGGCAGGTAGACTTCTATTTGACCCAATTTCTAACTGGACATGGCTGCTTTAAAGCCTACTTCTTCCGTTTTAAGCACGAGACCGACCCATACTGCGCGCACTGCGGAGAGGGTGTCCTGGAAGACGCGGAACATGTAATCTTCCACTGCCCGTTGTTTGTGCGGGAGCGGGAGCTTGCGACAGGACACTTCACCCAACGTCGTTGCCACAATGATAGCAACATCAAGCGGATGGTCGGCCATATCAGCCATGGCTTCAGCCATAATGAAGGAGCTGCGTAGACGTGAAAGAAGCCGACGAGAAGCTAACCAACCGAGCGACTAGTATGCTAGCCAATATCCGTCCCCGCGAAGTAGTGCTTAGCGGTAGTCTCGCGGGTCCCCTCCCCACCCCATTGTTATTTTACACTATGTTAATTGTTTATTTTCAATGTTGTAATTCTCCTAATAAAATAAAAAAAAACACACACACACACACGCACACATACGTGTCGCTTCCTGCTTCCGTACTGTGTTGGAAGATGCTGCCCTGGTCGTCGTGGGCATGGTACCACTCAGCCTACTTGCTGCGGAGCGACAGAGCGGCACGCTGGTAAATAGAAGACTGCGAGTTGAGACCGTCTCAAAATGGCAACGCAAATGGGAGCAGACAAACAACGGCCGATGGACGCACCGACTCATTCCCGAGTTGAAACCATGGCTAGAACGCCGACACGGGCAGGTAGACTTCTATTTGACCCAATTTCTAACTGGACATGGCTGCTTTAAAGCCTACTTCTTCCGTTTTAAGCACGAGACCGACCCATACTGCGCGCACTGCGGAGAGGGTGTCCTGGAAGACGCGGAACATGTAATCTTCCACTGCCCGTTGTTTGTGCGGGAGCGGGAGCTTGCGACAGGACACTTCACCCAACTGACGCCTGAAAACCTCGTTGCCACAATGATAGCAACATCAAGCGGATGGTCGGCCATATCAGCCATGGCTTCAGCCATAATGAAGGAGCTGCGTAGACGTGAAAGAAGCCGACGAGAAGCTAACCAACCGAGCGACTAGTATGCTAGCCAATATCCGTCCCCGCGAAGTAGTGCTTAGCGGTAGTCTCGCGGGTCCCCTCCCCACCCCATTGTTATTTTACACTATGTTAATTGTTTATTTTCAATGTTGTAATTCTCCTAATAAAATAAAAAAAAACACACACACACACACGCACACATACGTGTCGCTTCCTGCTTCCGTACTGTGTTGGAAGATGCTGCCCTGGTCGTCGCGGGCATGGTACCACTCAGCCTACTTGCTGCGGAGCGACAGAGCGGCACGCTGGTAAATAGAAGACTGCGAGTTGAGACCGTCTCAAAATGGCAACGCAAATGGGAGCAGACAAACAACGGCCGATGGACGCACCGACTCATTCCCGAGTTGAAACCATGGCTAGAACGCCGACACGGGCAGGTAGACTTCTATTTGACCCAATTTCTAACTGGACATGGCTGCTTTAAAGCCTACTTCTTCCGTTTTAAGCACGAGACCGACCCATACTGCGCGCACTGCGGAGAGGGTGTCCTGGAAGACGCGGAACATGTAATCTTCCACTGCCCGTTGTTTGTGCGGGAGCGGGAGCTTGCGACAGGACACTTCACCCAACTGACGCCTGAAAACCTCGTTGCCACAATGATAGCAACATCAAGCGGATGGTCGGCCATATAGCCATCTTCCACGCGCGTATGCTTGCGAGCTGCGGGACGTCACCCAGATGACGCTTGAAGTAACCAACGTTGCCACTAATATCAGCCAACATCACGCCGGAAGACAGCCACGTAGTCACACAGGCCACACCACACACCAACGGACTGGTACACCATATCAAGCCTGACTATCAAGCCATAACTCCAACCGAGCAACAAGTAAGACACAGACACACACACACACGACACACACACACACTACAC
>JAWNMV010000133.1:207500-212500 GCA_035043635.1 Drosophila rellima | reverse complement strand
GAAAAAGCTCCTGGACCAGATGGCATCCCCAACGGCGTCATAAAGAGCATCATCGCTGCGCATCCCGAAGTTTTCGCAAACTTGTTTAACCAACGCCTAAGTGAAGGCACGGTCCCTCGAAGGTGGAATGTCCAGAGGCTAGAAAGCAAGCACTTCTGCCTCGTCTGCACACTTGATGTCAAAAATGCTTTTAACTCGGCTAACTGGACTCATATCCTTGAGGCACTAACCATCAGAGGAATCCCATCGTACATAGTCAAGCTGATTGCGGACTACTTTCGTGACAGGATCCTCCTATATGAGACCGATGAAGGCCAGCGTCAATACCCCGTCACCGGAGGAGTCCCTCAGAGCTCTGTGCTTGGGCCACTACTCTGGAACGTCATGTACGTCGTTGCCACAACGACAGCAACATCAAGCGGATGGTCGGCCACATCAGCCATGGCTTCAGCCACAACGAAGGAGCTGCGTAGACGTGAAAGAAGCCGACGAGAAGCTAACCAACCGAGCGACTAGCATGCTAGCCACACATCCGTCCCCGCGACAGCAGTGCTTAGCGGTAGTCTCGCGGGTCCCCTCCCCACCCCATTGTCATTTCACACTATGTCACATTGTTCATTTTCACATGTTGCACATTCTCCTACACAAACACAAAAAAAAACACACACACACACACACGCACACATACGTGTCGCTTCCTGCTTCCGTACTGTGTTGGAAGATGCTGCCCTGGTCGTCGCGGGCATGGTACCACTCAGCCTACTTGCTGCGGAGCGACAGAGCGGCACGCTGGTAAATAGAAGACTGCGAGATGAGACCGTCTCAAAATGGCAACGCAAATGGGAGCAGACAAACAACGGCCGATGGATGCACCGACTCATTCCCGAGTTGAAACCATGGCTAGAACGCCGACACGGGCAGGTAGACTTCTATTTGACCCAATTTCTAACTGGACATGGCTGCTTTAAAGCCTACTTCTTCCGTTTTAAGCACGAGACCGACCCATACTGCGCGCACTGCGGAGAGGGTGTCCTGGAAGACGCGGAACATGTAATCTTCCACTGCCCGTTGTTTGTGCGGGAGCGGGAGCTTGCGACAGGACACTTCACCCAACTGACGCCTGAAAACCTCGTTGCCACAATGATAGCAACATCAAGCGGATGGTCGGCCATATCAGCCATGGCTTCAGCCATATTGAAGGAGCTGCGTAGACGTGAAAGAAGCCGACGAGAAGCTAACCAACCGAGCGACTAGTATGCTAGCCAATATCCGTCCCCGCGAAGTAGTGCTTAGCGGTAGTCTCGCGGGTCCCCTCCCCACCCCATTGTAATTTTACACTATGTTAATTGTTTATTTTCAATGTTGTAATTCTCCTAATAAAATAAAAAAAACACACACACACACACGCACACACACACACACCACACACACACACACACACACACACACACACACACACACACACACACACACACACACACACACACACACACCACACACACACACACACACACACACACACACACACACACACACACACACACACACACACACACACACACACACACACACACACACACACACACACACACACACACACACACACACACACACACACACACACACACACACACACACACACACACACACACACACACACACACACACACACACACACACACACACACACACACACACACACACACACACACACACACACACACACACACACACACACACACACACACACACACACACACACACACACACACACACACACACACACACACACACACACACACACACACACACACACACACACATAAATTGGTCATGAGGAAGGTGTGCAAACAGCCGATGCCTGTAGAGTATGCTGGACCCCCACACTTGGGAAATGATAACATTGCTTTAACAGACATCGAGGAGGTACTCAAAATAACGGCAAATCTGAAAGCAGAAAAAGCTCCTGGACCAGATGGCATCCCCAACGGCGTCATAAAGAGCATCATCGCTGCGCATCCCGAAGTTTTCGCAAACTTGTTTAACCAACGCCTAAGTGAAGGCACGGTCCCTCGAAGGTGGAATGTCCAGAGGCTAGAAAGCAAGCACTTCTGCCTCGTCTGCACACTTGATGTCAAAAATGCTTTTAACTCGGCTAACTGGACTCATATCCTTCAGAGGAACCATCAGAGGAATCCCATCGTACATAGTCAAGCTGATTGCGGACTACTTTCGTGACAGGACCCTCCTATATGAGACCGATGAAGGCCAGCGTCAATACCCCGTCACCGGAGGAGTCCCTCAGAGCTCTGTGCTTGGGCCACTACTCTGGAACGTCATGTACGACGGTGTACTACGCCTGAATCTCCCCGAGGGTAACAAAATCATCGGGTTTGCAGATGACATCGCCCTGGTAACGGTGGGCAAGAAGTTGGAGGAGACCTCTGCGAAGTGCAGCACAGCAGCCGACATGGTTATCGAGTGGCTGACACGGAACGGTCTACAACTGGCTGAACAGAAGTCCAAAGCCGTGCTGATCAGCAGCAGGAAAAAAGTAGAGACTGCAACATTACGGGTTGGCCGTGATATCGTCGAAGCCAGCCATTAAATATCTGGGCGTGATGATAGACCATAGACCATAGCTGCAAGGCGGCAAAGACCACATCGGCTATCAGCCGCATAATGGCCAATTGCAGAGGTCCAAAGCAGCGGAGCAGGAGGCTCATTGTCAGCGTGGTAACCTCCACCATAATGTACGGCTTCTCAGTGTGGGCTGCAGCAATGGACACACCTTCTTATAGCCGAGGATGTAACTCGAGCTACAGGCGGTGCGCTCTACGTGTCGCTTCTTGCTTCCGTACTGTGTTGGAAGATGCTGCCCTGGTCGTCGCGGGCATGGTACCACTCAGCCTACTTGCTGCGGAGCGACAGAGCGGCACGCTGGTAAATAGAAGACTGCGAGATGAGACCGTCTCAAAATGGCAACGCAAATGGGAGCAGACAAACAATGGCCGATGGATGCACCGACTCATTCCCGAGTTGAAACCATGGCTAGAACGCCGACACGGGCAGGTAGACTTCTATTTGACCCAATTTCTAACTGGACATGGCTGCTTTAAAGCCTACTTCTTCCGTTTTAAGCACGAGACCGACCCATACTGCGCGCACTGCGGAGAGGGTGTCCTGGAAGACGCGGAACATGTAATCTTCCACTGCCCGTTGTTTGTGCGGGAGCGGGAGCTTGCGACAGGACACTTCACCCAACTGACGCCTGAAAACCTCGTTGCCACAATGATAGCAACATCAAGCGGATGGTCGGCCATATCAGCCATGGCTTCAGCCATAATGAAGGAGCTGCGTAGACGTGAAAGAAGCCGACGAGAAGCTAACCAACCGAGCGACTAGTATGCTAGCCAATATCCGTCCCCGCGAAGTAGTGCTTAGCGGTAGTCTCGCGGGTCCCCTCCCCACCCCATTGTTATTTTACACTATGTTAATTGTTTATTTTCAATGTTGTAATTCTCCTAATAAAAAAAAAAAAAACACACACACACACACACACACACGCACACACGCACACACGCACACACACACACACACACAACCGTTTGGAGCGGCATATAAATTGGTCATGAGGAAGATGTGCAGACAGCCGATGCCTGTAGAGTATGCTGGACCCCCACACTTGGGAAATGATAACATTGCTTTAACAGACATCGAGGAGGTACTCAAAATAACGGCAAATGTGAAAGCAGAAAAAGCTCCTGGACCAGATGGCATCCCCAACGGCGTCATAAAGAGCATCATCGCTGCGCATCCCGAAGTTTTCGCAAACTTGTTTAACCAACGCCTAAGTGAAGGCACGGTCCCTCGAAGGTGGAATGTCCAGAGGCTAGAAAGCAAGCACTTCTGCCTCGTCTGCACACTTGATGTCAAAAATGCTTTTAACTCGGCTAACTGGACTCATATCCTTGAGGCACTAACCATCAGAGGAATCCCATCGTACATAGTCAAGCTGATTGCGGACTACTTTCGTGACAGGATCCTCCTATATGAGACCGATGAAGGCCAGCGTCAATACCCCGTCACCGGAGGAGTCCCTCAGAGCTCTGTGCTTGGGCCACTACTCTGGAACGTCATGTACGACGGTGTACTACGCCTGAATCTCCCCGAGGGTAACAAAATCATCGGGTTTGCAGATGACATCGCCCTGGTAACGGAGGGCAAGAAGTTGGAGGAGACCTCTGCGAAGTGCAGCACAGCAGCCGACATGGTTATCGAGTGGCTGACACGGAACGGTCTACAACTGGCTGAACAGAAGTCCAAAGCCGTGCTGATCAGCAGCAGGAAAAAAGTAGAGACTGCAACATTACGGGTTGGCCGTGATATCGTCGAAGCCAGCCATTAAATATCTGGGCGTGATGATAGACCATAGACCATAGCTGCAAGGCGGCAAAGACCACATCGGCTATCAGCCGCATAATGGCCAATTGCAGAGGTCCAAAGCAGCGGAGCAGGAGGCTCATTGTCAGCGTGGTAACCTCCACCATAATGTACGGCTTCTCAGTGTGGGCTGCAGCAATGGACACACCTTCTTATAGCCGAGGATGTAACTCGAGCTACAGGCGGTGCGCTCTACGTGTCGCTTCCTGCTTCCGTACTGTGTTGGAAGATGCTGCCCTGGTCGTCGCGGGCATGGTACCACTCAGCCTACTTGCTGCGGAGCGACAGAGCGGCACGCTGGTAAATAGAAGACTGCGAGATGAGACCGTCTCAAAATGGCAACGCAAATGGGAGCAGACAAACAATGGCCGATGGATGCACCGACTCATTCCCGAGTTGAAACCATGGCTAGAACGCCGACACGGGCAGGTAGACTTCTATTTGACCCAATTTCTAACTGGACATGGCTGCTTTAAAGCCTACTTCTTCCGTTTTAAGCACGAGACCGACCCATACTGCGCGCACTGCGGAGAGGGTGTCCTGGAAGACGCGGAACA
>JAWNMV010000133.1:0-205000 GCA_035043635.1 Drosophila rellima | reverse complement strand
CTGCTGCCAGAAGTGTCTGCCTTTCCGCCAGGAGAGCGTACCAACGAGCCCGTAAAAGAAATGGCGCCAATTGGCAGGACCTGCACATTGCCTTTAGATCAGCTAGGAAAACTCTGAAGAAAGCTATTCAGCTGAGCAAACGGGAATACTTTCTGCGACTCTGCGACTCAGCCGACCATGACCCATGGTGAAGGGCATATAAAACGGTCGTAAAGCGTCTACATGCTAACAAAGCTGAGGCGCCTTCCGACCCGGATCAGCGCAAGGCAATTGTGGAAACTTTATTCCCACCTGGTGCCATGACTTTGTCACTCAACAACGATAATCCAACAGCTCCATTTGTTGTAGAGCCAGTAACGGCGGATGAGCTGCTCATTGTGGCCCGAAAGATGAGCTCCAACAAGTCTCCTGGCCCTGATGGTGTCCCAAACCGTGCCGTCAAGCTGGCGATATCGTGCAAGCCACTCGAGAAGGAATTTTTCCAACGCAGTGGAAAACTCAGCATCTTGCGCTTATTCCGAAGCCGGGTAAGCCACCGGACGACCTTCCTCCTACCGTCCAATATGCCTAATTGATTCAATGGGTAAAGTGTTTGAGAACATCATTTGTACAAGGCTGGAGAGAGCAATAGACGAGGCGGATTATCCCCTAACCAGATCGGTTTTAGAATGGGCATGTCAACGGTAGATGCTATAGGCAAGGTTGTTAGAATCGCGTCTGATGCAGCAAAAGGAACCCGATGGAAAGGTGGCAAAAAAGAATATTGCCTAATTGTCACTCTCGACATAAAGAATGCATTTAATTCGATGAGATGGGACTGCATTATTAGTGCACTGCGTCGGCTGCGTATCCCCCCATACCTTGAGGCGATAGTCAGAAGCTACTTTAAGGGTAGACTCCTAAATTACGACACGGCGTCTGGCACCCAATCACATCAAGTTTCGACAGGCGTTCCACTAGGATCGGTGATGGGCCCTCTGCTCTGGAATGTCGTCTATGACGGAGTTGTGAGGTTAACGCTACCGGCTGGCTGCCAGCTGACTTGTTACGCTGACGACGTGGCACTCACAGTGGTTGGCAAGCACCTGAATGAGGTGGAAATCACCTGCAATGTGGCAATTCAGATGATTTCGACGTGGCTTCTTTCCGTGGGACTCGAGATAGCGGCCCATAAAACGGAGGCAGTACTCGTAAGTACAAGAACAGCGGTTGAGACTGCACAAATTCGAGTCGGAACGCAAGACATATCGTCAAAGCGAGCCATTCGTTACCTCAGCGTTATGATAGACACCAGGCTATGCTTCCGGGAACACCTCTCCTACGTACAGGAAAAAGCTGCCAACACAAGCCGAGCACTGTTTCGGATAATGCTGTACACCCGTGGACCAAAGCAGGAGAGAAGATTGTTGCTAACAAGCGTCGTCCGCTCAGCTATCACATACGCTGCAGCAATCTGGGCAGACGGAATCAAGGTACCAAGCTACGCCATGGGAGTCAAATCCACTCATCGTCTTTGCGCGCTGCGAATATGCTGTGGATTTCGCACAATCTCTGATGATGCAGCACTAGTTATTGCAGGGGTAATTCCGATTGACCTACTAGTTGCTGAGGAGAAGTCGGTGGCAGAAGCCATCCGGGCAGGCGCCGATAGGAAGGCTGCGCGAAAGCTGGCAAGAGAGGAAAGCTACAGAGAATGGCAAGGCCGATGGGACATATCAGAGAAGGGCCGGTGGACACACCGGCTAATTCCAGATATTGGCCGCTGGATGGACAGAAAGCACGGCGCAGTGAATTTTTACACAACGCAGCTCCTCAGTGGTCACGGCTGCTTCAGCCAATATCTGTTCAAGTTTGGCCACGAAAGCACACCACACTGCAAGTGGTGCGGAAATGTGACAGAGGATGCTGAGCACGTCATATTTGTACCGAGCTTTGGCGATCCGCTGGTCGTGTCCTAACAGCCAGGAACTTGGTCGGAGAGATGCTCGAAGACACTTCGCTCTGGACGGCATTTAACAACTTTGCAGCCGTCGTGATGAAAGAGCTCCGTAGATGTGAGCGGCAGAGAAGGGAGGCAGCGTAGGAAGATCCTCTGTCCCTGCGAAGCAATGCTTCGCGGCCGTTCCGCGGGGACTTGGAACTTCCTATGTTTTTTACATTTAATTTGTTGTATATATTTGATTGTTAAAATAAATAAAGAAAAAAAAAACACACACACACACACAGTGAGCCATGGGAGACGGAATGAGTGAGTGATACTGGGACGCTTTTGCGATAGCTCCCGCTTCAGAGCTCACCCGACGCGAGTCTCGTGGCGTCACCGGCTCCCCGCCTGGCCGAGTGATTGCCCATCAAAGCGGGTACCGGCCGAAGTTAACAGCCCGTTGTCGGAGTGCGATGAGAACGATATAAAAGCATTTAAATGTGCGGCCACGCACAGCTCGAATGATCTGCACATCTCGTAGCTGTAAGACAGTCAGTAAACGTAAATACACTGCATCAGCGCCAACCTGAATTGCTCCAGCTATAGATGCAGCCAGAGCGCCGCATGCAGTATTCCTCCAAACTCTGGAACTACTTGCGCAAATAATACGCAGCATGATACTCAAGATGGCAGTGAGTGCTAAATTTCCCCCGGTGAGCGCTTTGTTTTTGCTTTGAGCACTAAGAGCGTACCCATACGGATGCATCACGAATTTCAAAATTTGAATCTGTGCCGTGAGACTGAATTTCTTTAGAACTGAAACGTCAACCAGTGTGTATAGTAAAATTTATATCAACAGATCAAATTTGGAAGTAATTAACAATAGGTATACTAATGTAATTTGTTAATACAACTACATTGATTACCATAATTATATACATGCGACGGTACCACAGCGGCAAAATTCTCTTTAAGGCCCAACGGGTATACAAGGTCAGGAACCGACTGAGCCAACCCCTCCGTTACGGCGGTGTACCCCAAAACCGGGCCTCTGGCGACCGAATATGGCCGGTTAAAGCCCCACCGGTTAAACACCAGAAAGAAACTTTTGGTCAACGCTGGATGCCCAAACGAAGAGAATTTTCCTGCCAATCGGAGCAAATGGAAAAACTTCAAAAAATGTCTGCGTCTGTGCCGTATCGGCCGGCAGTTTCGCAAGACCTGGCAGCAGGTATAAAAACTTCACCAAAACCCACGGAGCGTCTGAACTCACATTGACCGGCTCCGTGGTCTGCATCTGCGCTGAATCAGCCGGCAGTATTTATCCTGGCAATAGGTAAAATGTATCAACAAAACTACTCCAGGTGGCTCCCACCATTGTGGAAATCCACCCGCGTCTACGGACACGGCTAGGGCATGGATTCTGGAGGCCCTAACTAACATTCCCCCCAACTCTGCTACACCAGTGGCTCACTTGGCTGGTGTACCAGATATTGCGACAAGTGCATCATCATCATCATCATCTTTATCAACAGTTTCAACCGCAACAACAATGGAACAGGAACTTGAAGTTTTTCGGAAGGCTTCTAAGATCCTGCGTACGCCTCGGCCGGTGGCTCACGCACCAGCGTCTGCTCCGCCAATTGTGCAGCCGCATATCTTCATTTTTGAAGTCAAGGCAGCAAGGGAAGAGGACGTTACACCCAAGCGGGCAAGAAGTGCCATTAGTCCCCCTAATCAGACGCAACCTCCCAAGAAGCCGAGAGCAAGGGCTTCACTTACAGAGATTGAGGAGATAGGCGCGATTCTGGACGACATACTCGTTAAAGTTAACGCGAACAAGGTTGGAAGCATTAATCAGGCGATGAAAAACATGTTTGCAAGGATGAAGGAGTTGCAGCTAGCCGTGCACTTGCAATTAACTGTCAACAAGCATGAGCCGACTGTATCGGAGACTGCAAAAGAGGGGCTAGACGCCATTCCTATCTGTGAAAAGACCGACAGAGACAGCATCGATAACAACCGTCGGCGAAAGGGTTGACAGGAGCCAGCAAACATCCCCAACCCGCACATCAGAGGATCGCACACAGGTCCAGTCAAAACCCGCAAGGCTAAAGAGGAAAAATGAGGCAAGGAATATTGTGGCCGACAGTCCTAAACTGATGACCCCCTTAACAAAGGCTGACGGAAAAATGGGCAGTATCCCTAAGTCCGTCGGAAGAATTCGAAAAACGGATCTGCGCAATAGCTCTACGAAAGCAGACACCACTGAACCAAAGCAGACTGGCCAGTGGCAGAAACCCAAGTCCAAAAATTATAAGAAGAAGAGTCAGGGGAAGGAAACTCGCCGAGCGACAAGAACAAAACCTGATGCGATTGTGATTCGGCCAACGGGCAGAAGGACATATAGTGAGGTGCTTGGTCTCGTTACTCGCCGGCAGGACGACAAGCTGAAAGGCGTTAGCGATAACGTTGCAAAGGTTCGGCGGACGGCGAAAGGAGACCTATTGCTCGAGCTAAAAGGTTCCGGACTAGACCTCACCCAAAAGCTCAAAGAGGACCTTGGGAAAGCCTTGGGTGATTGCGCAGATGTGCATAGTTTCGCGCAGCAGACCCTTTTCCTTATTAGGGATCTGGACGAGCTTACTAGCCGGGAAGAGATCGCAGCAGCATTAAAAGCCTCCGGCCTTCATACGCGGGAGCACAAGTGGCCACAGTCTTTGTACCAGGGAGCATTGCGAAACGGATCAGAGAGATCGACAAGGTGCGCATTGGTTGGACCCATTGCCGGATAAAGGAGACTGAAGCCCGTGTGAGATGCTTCAGATGTCTGGAGCTGGGGCACATCGCCGGCAGATGTAAAAGTAATATCGACAGGAGCGACTGTTGCATTAAATGCGGGGAAGCAGGTCACAAGGCTAAGGAGTGCAAAAACGAGCCGAAATGCTTTCTTTGCACCAAAAGCGGAAGCGCAGAAACTGGTCACCAGGCAGGAAGTAACAAGTGCCCCCTGACTGGTATCAGAGTAACTAAAAGGACTACTGCATGCAACTGATTCAACTAAACCTGAATCACTGCATGGCAGCTCATGATCTGCTGGCCCAGACCGTCAGGGAACAACCAACAGACCTGACTATACTTAGTGAGCCCTACAGAATTGGTGGAGACGCAACATGGGCGGCGGACACATCCAGGAAGGCAGCCCTGTGGCTATGTGGAGATGCGGCTACGCAACTCTCCAACACTTACTCCGAAGACGGCTTTGTTCGCTGTAAGGTTGGTAGTTTCTGGGTCTACAGCGTCTACCTAGCTCCGAGCCTAACCCACGCGGAATATACCACCATACTCCATCGGTTAGTGAATGACGCCCGTTGTCGCCAGCCAGTAATAATCGCCGGAGATTTTAACGCTTGGACGGAGGACTAAAGACCGAATCAGTCCTGGTTAGCAGTCGAAAGAGCGTGGAGACGGCCCACATCACAGTAGGAAGCAGTGATATAGCCTCAAAAAGGGCAATCAAATACCTCGGGGTGATGCTGGATACTAGACTGAGCTTTCGAGAACACCTAGCTTACACCAGAACCAAAGCCGCGATCACCAACAGGAGACGGCTTCTTACAAGCGTAACAAGGTCCATTATGCTGTATGCAGCTCCTATATGGATTAAGGCTGTGGAAAAAAGAAGCTACACTAGAAACCTGGCTGCAACACATCGCCTAAAAGCTATCCGCATGATAAGCGCCTTTAGGACAGTCTCGGACAACGCGGCGCACGTGATCGCCGGGATACCGCCGATAGAGGAGCTTGTCGCGCAACACACTGCGGTCTACCAGGAGATTCATGGCATGAATACGTCCCCTCAAGCAAAGAGAGCCGTTCGCGCGGCAGCCAAGCAGCAGTGCCTGGAGAGATGGCAGAGCCGGTGAGACGCGTCGAGCAAGGGGCGATAGACGCACAGTCTTATGTCCAATATTGCGGAGTGGACGAACAGAGGTCACGGGCAGGTCAACTTTTACCTCACCCAAATCCTAAGCGGACATGGCTGCTTTCGAGGGTATCTACACCGCTTTGGTCACGAGTCGTCGGCAGAGTGCACATCGTGCGGAAATGGTGTGGTCGAGGATGCGGAACACGTGGTTTTTGAATGTGGCAGGTTTCTGCAACGGGGTCAACAGCTTGAAGCGGATCTGGGTGGTACCTTGTCGGTTGGCAACCTGGTCCCTTACATGCTCCGAAGCTCCAGGAACTGGGAGGGCATCAGCGGCCTCGCAGCTTCAATCATGATTGACCTTGCGAAATAGCGAGCGGGAGAGACGTGTTTCAGAAGCTTAAGCAGAGCGGAGCCTTTGCGAAGCAATGCTTCACGGCGGTACCGCAAAGTATCGCTCTATATAAACATCACCGACCACTCACCAAATATCACTCCTACTAATTTAAGCTAAACATAATATCACAGAGTGCTTTGTACTTAGGTTAGGTTAAAGGTAAATTAAATTTGAAAAAAAAAAAAACACAGTGAGCCATGGCGTGACTCCCGCCGCCAAAAAGCAGCTGCAGTGGCAACATGTCGGACCCAAGGCGAAGAAGAAGAAACCCCCGAGGGCGTCTGTGCCGTATCGGCCGGCAGTTTCGCAAGACCTGGCAGCAGGTATAAAAACTTCACCAAAACCCACGGAGCGTCTGAACTCACATTGACCGGCTCCGTGGTCTGCATCTGCGCTGAATCAGCCGGCAGTATTTATCCTGGCAATAGGTAAAATGTATCAACAAAACTACTCCAGGTGGCTCCCACCATTGTGGAAATCCACCCGCGTCTACAGACACGGCTAGGGCATGGATTCTGGAGGCCCTAACTAACATTCCCCCCAACTGTGCTACACCAGTGGCTCACTTGGCTGGTGTACCAGATATTGCGACAAGTGCATCATCATCTTCATCATCTTTATCAACAGTTTCAACCGCAACAACAATGGAACAGGAACTTGAAGTTTTTCGGAAGGCTTCTAAGATCCTGCGTACGCCTCGGCCGGTGGCTCACGCACCAGCGTCTGCTCCGCCAATTGTGCAGCCGCATATCTTCATTTTTGAAGTCAAGGCAGCAAGGGAAGAGGACGTTACACCCAAGCGGGCAAGAAGTGCCATTAGTCCCCCTAATCAGACGCAACCTCCCAAGAAGCCGAGAGCAAGGGCTTCACTTACAGAGATTGAGGAGATAGGCGCGATTCTGGACGACATACTCGTTAAAGTTAACGCGAACAAGGTTGGAAGCATTAATCAGGCGATGAAAAACATGTTTGCAAGGATGAAGGAGTTGCAGCTAGCCGTGCACTTGCAATTAACTGTCAACAAGCATGAGCCGACTGTATCGGAGACTGCAAAAGAGGGGCTAGACGCCATTCCTATCTGTGAAAAGACCGACAGAGACAGCATCGATAACAACCGTCGGCGAAAGGGTTGACAGGAGCCAGCAAACGTCCCCAACCCGCACATCAGAGGATCGCACACAGGTCCAGTCAAAACCCGCAAGGCTAACGAGGAAAAATGAGGCAAGGAATATTGTGGCCGACAGTCCTAAACTGATGACCCCTTAACAAAGGCTGACGGAAAAATGGGCAGTATCCCTAAGTCCGTCGGAAGAATTCGAAAAACGGATCTGCGCAATAGCTCTACGAAAGCAGACACCACTGAACCAAAGCAGACTGGCCAGTGGCAGAAACCCAAGTCCAAAAATTATAAGAAGAAGAGTCAGGGGAAGGAAACTCGCCGAGCGACAAGAACAAAACCTGATGCGATTGTAATTCGGCCAACGGGCAGAAGGACATATAGTGAGGTGCTTGGTCTCGTTACTCGCCGGCAGGACGACAAGCTGAAAGGCGTTAGCGATAACGTTGCAAAGGTTCGGCGGACGGCGAAAGGAGACCTATTGCTCGAGCTAAAAGGTTCCGGACTAGACCTCACCCAAAAGCTCGAAGAGGACCTTGGGAAAGCCTTGGGTGATTGCGCAGATGTGCATAGTTTCGCGCAGCAGACCCTTTTCCTTATTAGGGATCTGGACGAGCTTACTAGCCGGGAAGAGATCGCAGCAGCATTAAAAGCCTCCGGCCTTCATACGCGGGAGCACAGGTGGCCACAGTCTTTGTACCAGGGAGCATTGCGAAACGGATCAGAGAGATCGACAAGGTGCGCATTGGTTGGACCCATTGCCGGATAAAGGAGACTGAAGCCCGTGTGAGATGCTTCAGATGTCAGGAGCTGGGGCACATCGCCGGCAGATGTAAAAGTAATATCGACAGGAGCGACTGTTGAATTAAATGCGGGGAAGCAGGTCACAAGGCTAAGGAGTGCAAAAACGAGCCGAAATGCTTTCTTTGCACCAAAAGCGGAAGCGCAGAAACTGGTCACCAGGCAGGAAGTAACAAGTGCCCCCTGACTGGTATCAGAGTAACTAAAAGGACTACTGCATGCAACTGATTCAACTAAACCTGAATCACTGCATGGCAGCTCATGATCTGCTGGCCCAGACCGTCAGGGAACAACCAACAGACCTGACTATACTTAGTGAGCCCTACAGAATTGGTGGAGACGCAACATGGGCGGCGGACACATCCAGGAAGGCAGCCCTGTGGCTATGTGGAGATGCGGCTACGCAACTCTCCAACACTTACTCCGAAGACGGCTTTGTTCGCTGTAAGGTTGGTAGTTTCTGGGTCTACAGCGTCTACCTAGCTCCGAGCCTAACCCACGCGGAATATACCACCATACTCCATCGGTAAGTGAATGACGCCCGTTGTCGCCAGCCAGTAATAATCGCCGGAGATTTTAACGCTTGGACGGAGGACTAAAGACCGAATCAGTCCTGGTTAGCAGTCGAAAGAGCGTGGAGACGGCCCACATCACAGTAGGAAGCAGTGATATAGCCTCAAAAAGGGCAATCAAATACCTCGGGGTGATGCTGGATACTAGACTGAGCTTTCGAGAACACCTAGCTTACACCAGCACCAAAGCCGCGATCACCAACAGGAGACGGCTTCTTACAAGCGTAACAAGGTCCATTATGCTGTATGCAGCTCCTATATGGATTAAGGCTGTGGAAAAAAGAAGCTACACTAGAAACCTGGCTGCAACACATCGCCTAAAAGCTATCCGCATGATAAGCGCCTTTAGGACAGTCTCGGACGACGCGGCGCACGTGATCGCCGGGATACCGCCGATAGAGGAGCTTGTCGCGCAACACACTGCGGTCTACCAGGAGATTCATGGCATGAATACGTCCCCGCAAGCAAAGAGAGCCGTTCGCGCGGCAGCCAAGCAGCAGTGCCTGGAGAGATGGCAGAGCCGGTGAGACGCGTCGAGCAAGGGGCGATGGACGCACAGTCTTATGCCCAATATTGCGGAGTGGACGAACAGAGGTCACGGGCAGGTCAACTTTTACCTCACCCAAATCCTAAGCGGACATGGCTGCTTTCGAAGGTATCTACACCGCTTTGGTCACGAGTCGTCGGCAGAGTGCACATCGTGCGGAAATGGTGTGGTCGAGGATGCGGAACACGTGGTTTTTGAATGTGGCAGGTTTCTGCAACGGCGTCAACAGCTTGAAGCGGATCTGGGTGGTACCTTGTCGGTTGACAACCTGGTCCCTTACATGCTCCGAAGCTCCAGGAACTGGGAGGGCATCAGCGGCCTCGCAGCTTCAATCATGATTGACCTTGCGAAATAGCGAGCGGGAGAGACGTGTTTCAGAGGCTTAAGCAGAGCGGAGCCTTTGCGAAGCAATGCTTCACGGCGGTACCGCAAAGTATCGCTCTATATAAACATCACCGACCACTCACCAAATATCACTCCTACTAATTTAAGCTAAACATAATATCACAGAGTGCTTTGTACTTAGGTTATGTTAAAGGTAAATTAAATTTGAAAAAAAAAAAAACACAGTGAGCCATGGCGTGACTCCCGCCGCCAAAAAGCAGCTGCAGTGGCAACATGTCGGACCCAAGGCGAAGAAGAAGAAACCCCCGAGGGAGCCAAGGCCGGATGCATCATTATCCAGCCACAAGGAGATTTAAGCTACAGCGACACCCTCAAGCTGGTCACTAGGCGCCAGGACGAGAAGCTAAAGGAGGTTAGCGATAACGTCAACAGGATCAGAAAGACCGTAAAAGGTGAACTGCTTCTGGAGCTCAACGGAGCGAGCAAAGAAAGCACGGCGAAACTAAAGGAGGAAATCAGCGAGGCTTTAGGCCTGCAGTCTGGCATTAGGACGGTAACCGATGCAACGTGCTTAGAAATCAGTCCGTTTCATCGCTGGACTTGGCTCTTCTTAACCACGGTATGCAGCACACGTTCAGCAGAGCGGGGGTTGGCTCGATTGTCGACCTTACTTTCGTCAGCAGCTCCCTATATAACACATCGAGGTGGAGGATCAGCAACTCATACACAGCGAGCGACCATTTGTCCATATTGTACACTGATGGGCATCAGACAGCCACTAATGAGCAAGCGGCTCCACGATGGAAACACTACCGTGCCGATAGCCTCAATACGATGCTGTTTGATGAACTGATGGCCAACTTTAATGCAGAGGGATCCGCGGAGGGGGTGGCCAACAAAAAGATGGCTCCCCTGGAGACGGTATGCAACGCTACGATGACGCAAAGAAGGCATTACGGACGGCACCACCAGCCCGTGTTCTGTTGGAACGAGAGTATTGCTGATATCCGCAGAGAATGTAACCGCGCACGACGCCGCTACCAGCGCTCCCGTGGAGGTGCATCTTCCACCCAGTGGCAGACTATATTTCGTGACCGCAGGCGGGCTCTCAAGGCAGCCATACGGGAAAGTAAGCGTCAATGCGACTCTGCGGACCGCGATCCATGGGGCAGGGCGTATAGGATCGTAGCCAAGAAACTGAGTACATACAGGCAAGTTCCACCCTCAGATCCAGATCTGGTAAAGTCCATTGTGGCAGAGCTCTTTCCTCGTATGGATGAGCACAGCGTCAGGGTCTCACTCGATAATCTTGAGTCCCGTAATGACGACTCCATCGCGGAGGTCACCTACGAGGAGATCGTCGCCGCAGCCAGGAGTATGTGTGTAAGCAAAGCCCCAGGGCCAGACACTATACCGAACAGAGCTCTCAAGCTCGCCCTTACCCTACGCCCTGATGTCTTCGTGACCTTGTTTAACTGTTGCCTGCGTGAAGGTGTATTCCCGGAAAGGTGGAAGACTCAGAAGCTGGTCCTTATCCCAAAATCGGGAAAACCACCGGGGACCTCGTCGTCGTACAGGCCAATCTGCCTCATCGACACCGCGGGAAAGCTACTGGAGAAAGTAATATTCTCACGACTCGAGCGCGCCATCATTGAAGCGGGCGACCTGTCTCCTCATCAGTACGGGTTCCGCAAGGCCAAATCTACCGTTGACGCCATACAAAAGGTTGTGGACATTGCGTCATGCGCGATCGCTGGCTCCCGTTGAAAGGGTGGCGCCAAAAAATACTGCCTGATGGTCACACTGGATATCCGGAATGCGTTTAAGTGGGACTGCATTATCCGGGCATTAGCATCTTTCAATATTCCGTGGTATCTCCTCTGCATCGTAAAGAGCTATTTTGAGAGGAGGGTGCTCTTGTACGACACAGATGCAGGCACTGAGCAGTACATAGTAACTGGAGGTGTGCCACAAGGGTCGGTTTTGGGTCCATTGCTTTGGAACGCGATGTGCGACGGTATCCTGCGCCTCGTATTGCCTACCGGAGCACAAGTTATAGGATTTGCGGATGATGTTGCAGTTCTGACTGTGGGAAAGCATCTGTCGATCGTCGAGGAGACCTGCAACCAGACAATAGCATGCATTCAAAGCTGGCTGGAGCTTGTTAGACTCGAGCTTGCTCCCCACAAAACCGAAGCAGTGCTTGTGAGCAGTCGCAAAAAGTCGAGACAGCCAACATCAGAGTTTTAGGGGCGATGGTGTCCTCAAAAAGGGCAATCAAATACCTCGGGGTAATGTTAGACACAAGGCTGAGCTTCCGAGAGCACCTGGCGTACATAAGCTCCAAAGCAGCTACCGTCAACTCCGCCCTTTCTAGGCTGATGCTAAATACTCGGGGCCCCAAGCAATGGAGACAACAATTGCTGACCAGTGTTACTAGGTCGGTAATGCTCTACGCGGCACCAGTTTGGATTAACGCCCTCCAAACGAAGAGCTATTGCCGTAGTCTCTTGGCGACACACCGTCTCTCGGCTCTGCGCATCATTTGTGCATTCAGAACGGTGTCTGATGAGGCGGCACACGTGATTGCGGGTGTGCCCCCCATCGAGTACCTTGCGGAGGAAAGAACCTCGCTCTTCCGGGAGACTCATGGCAGAGGCTTCTCGCAGGCCGATAAGCAAGTAGTGCGGGCCGCATGCAGGCAACAGAGTCTACGAAAATGGCAGCACCGCTGGGACCAGCATCGACGAAGGGACGCTGGACTCATCGTCTAATCCCAGACATCATGACATGGGTCGGTAGGAAACATGGGCAGGTCAATTTCTAACTGACCCAGCTGCTGAGCTACCTGTTCCGTTTCGGTAATGAATCATCCGCGGAGTGCACATCATGCGGTCATACCATCGAGGAGAACGCCGAGCACGTTTTCTTCACGTGTGCAAGACATACGATTCCGAGACGGCAGGTGGAAGCCAAAGTGGGCTGCGAAATCTCCGTGAGCAACTTGGTGTCGCTCATGTTACAGTCGCCGGAATACTGGGACGCGATCAGCAATTTTGCAGCGTCCATTTTGAACGTGCTACGTGCTGCAGAGCGCGAGAGAAGAGCGCAAATAGCCTAGGCGACGCTTCTTTCCTTTGCGAAGCAAAAGAGAAGCCAAAGAGCATAAGAATTTGCGAAAAGCCTTTCGTTGGGTGGGAAAATAAAATCAAAAAATCAACACATGCTTTCAACTGCCGGCATCGCCATATACGCACTATAAAAAGACCGCAATGCGATTGGATTATCATTTGCTGAATATCTATAGCATACTTATACGGGCATGCTGGATCCCAGTTAGTCAGTCAGACTGTCCCCAGGCTGTCATTTAGGCCCTCAGTGAGTCAGTCGGTGAGAGCTTCAGCGTGAGTGCGTCTTAGTTTGCGGTTCAACACTTGGGTGAATGATTGGCAAGCAGCAAATTTGAAGATTTGATTGTTCTTGACTCTTTCACACTCGTACACTCTCTCTCTCTCTTTCTCAGCTTTTCCACATTTGAAAGTTCTCGTGTGTGTATCTGTGTATCAGTTTATAAGTGCTTTCATATTTTTTTTTTTAGTTATTGCTGATACTTATGTATTAAAGTACACCAAGAAATTACTAGACGTAGAAATACGATTCCAGAACCTTAGACGTGTACTTAATCGACTATTCTAAAAGATGCATCATTTTTATGAAATCATTAGCGGCATTCAGCAGGTAACTGTGCTACCTGATACTGATTGTTTCTTACGAACGATGCAAAGAGATTTTTCACAATCATTTACCTAAAAGGCAAAATGTATTCATTAGGTACTGGTTACTTATCCATCACAAGTAGAGAACCGATTACTAAAACCTGCTGAATGCTGAAACTTGTTTGTATTGTATTACAGCTTCACGTGCGGTACTGTATGATGTAAAATGTTTCGATTTCTTCTGTTGAAAACAATTTTAAAAATTTGTAGTTACAACAAACAAAACAAATATGAGATCATGAAATAAAATTATTAAATTTTCCCTGTTTAAAGCGAGGCTCGATCCCACAATCGTGAGGAGTCTGGCAATGTCAACTCGATTTATTCGGCTACGATCTAAATTTTATTTCTGTGGGGGAAAGACAATGAGGAGAAATACATTCATATGCTTCAATCGCTCTCTGCATTATCTCTCTCATTGGCCCGCTTGCCCGAATACGTTCGGCGGCGACTGCTGTTATCTGGAATTCACCATGTTGCAACTGCAAATAACTTTAGCTCAAATCGAATCTGACTTAAATTTTATTTTATTTTTAGACTCCGTACTTAAAAATTATTTTGAATGATTTTATACATCCTCACCGAATTTGGTTCAAATCGGTCTACTATATCATATAGCTGCCATAGCTATGGCATAGGATCAATTGGTCGAAAATTATGATTGAATATGAAAATTTTTGTTCTATCTGGAGATATCGCAATCCGACTCTCAGATTGGGCATTTTCTGTTGTCTTATACACACTGATCAAATTTTGTTTAATTTGGCTTACTAAATCATATATGTAGATGTCATACGAACAATAAGTCGAAATTTTAATGCGGGATCATGACGCCTTCGGTTTGGTTTGAGCAACTGAGCAACCGCACATTTTAAAATTTTCAAAACCATTCAATTGATTTCGAAAAAGCATTCAAAAACGATCGTTTTGAAACGAAAATCTCTACAATACTCTACTTGTAGATATTCACAACTTTGCTGTGTGTAGCATCCTCTTCTGTTATGCTGTGCTTGGCCGTGATTTTACTTTTGGTCATGTGTGCATAAGGTCATGACACACATTTGACAAAAAAATATTTTGTCCCGCACATGACTGTAAGTCCTGCGTGGTCCTTGCTATGACTGTCATTGCCCTTTTTGACTTGACTTGCGCCTAGTTGCCTTAGTGGACCTTTCTCTTGATTAGTATTCAGTTAGAGCAACGTATGTAAAGGGGTTAGTATAATGTCCAGTGGGGGTTAGAATGATTTGACCTTGCTCACGCCATCCCCTTATGACTAAGGAATAGATAGACGAATGCTAGACAATAAAAGAGAGCTCCCAAATGAAAGAATAACACTTAAATGTAGAATACAAGATTTTAACATAATTGAAAAAGGTTGGACTAAAAGTGCTCACAAAGAGCTAGATTATACAAAACACTCAACCAAACAAAAAATATTCGGAGAGTCCATAAATATTTCCAGAATGACAAAAGTACAACGCTGAAGATTTTATGTAAAATAATTAATTCTTATAAGTAATGTAAAAAACTCGATACATCGATATATCGACATATAAAAAATCTGTATAAATATGTGGACATTAAAATATGTGTGATATTTTATTTAAAAAATGCATGGGATTTTAAATTCCTATCGTTTTTTTTCCTCAAAGCCTTCGATATTATTATGATATAAACTTTTTAAAGTAGCATATTAAACACAAAATAATTACTTAAATCTGTTTTCGCATGCATTTAAATGGCACCTTAAAATATATTCGTCTATAGAAAATATATCATAAAATATGAACTTTAAAAAAAAAGTTTAGGTTGTAAATAAAAATTGTGAAATCTGCCTTTATCGTATAAAATAAAAACCCCTTTACGAGGTAACAGTCTAGTGACGAAAACATATCCATCCCCCAAAATTTCTGATATTCAGTTTTGTGACGAAAGAATTAGAATAATAAGATCACATTTAATAAAAATGCGTTGCAGAAAGACCCTAAAAGCTTAATTCATGTGACCAAATTAAAGCCCGCATTCTTACAAGCAAAGACAGACTGTCTGGCAACACTGGTTCTTTTAGCAATGCACACGCATGAAGGTGAATTCTCTTGTATTCAATATTATTTAAAATAATATATTTTTTCAAGAATAAATATATTTCGTTGTCTTCATTGTCCAAAAAAGAAAGGTTATTTTTACAAACACACATGCCAATCGCAAATGCTATCAGCGCTCTCAAGCACTGGTTGCTACGACACTTTGTTGCTGCTGTCCTCTTTCAATTCTAAGTAAAATGTATGTATTCAGTTAACAGGTAATATCTTCCAAGCCCGTTGGCTAAAAGTAATGTGTCATATACCAAAATACGCGAAATTTGACATACTACAACATATTGAAAATAAAAATCGTGACTCATTTTCTGTAAAATCTGCAAAATGTAGGATTAAACAAGGGGGCGCCGGCTACAGTCGAGTGTGCTCGACTGTATAATACCCTGTGCCCTGGCTCTCCGGTAGGTCATACGTAGGTGCGCTACGTTGGGCATGCCGAAGGTGTGATGATGCGGCATTAACTTTTTGACTAATTGTTCGTATTACATCTATGTGATCTAGTGAACCGATTTAAACCAAATTACAAATTTATAGGGTCGGAGATGCTTCCTTCTGCCTGTTACATACATTGCACAAAACCATTATACCCTTTTTGACCATTTTCAATGGGCACGGGTATAAAAAGCGAATTTCACCTAAAGCCTTTTAAACATGTATTTTAGAAAAAAAATTAAATACCTTTCCAACGATATGTAGAACATATTTCTATATACGTTTCGAAACTGTGGGGTGTCAATTTAGCGGGTTTTGCAATTACCCACTAAACTAGCGTTTTTTTTCAGTCGTAGAAGAAAAGTTTCTAGTTATGTATATGATAGGGAATTAGTCCACATTCAAATATTTAAGCTATAACTACATGCAAACAGATACACAAGAGAACCGACTTTTCATCTCATTCTCGGAATGCCACTAGAAATTTAATTATCTTTTGAACCAGTGCCTCTGTGGATTTTGATAATCTTTCAAGGCGTATTTGCCCCTCCCACTTACAACCCCTTATCTGACGAGCCAGGCAAGTTACCAAAAGTCTTTGTTAGTTAAAACTTTATCTTTCGATCGGTATATAAGTCGATCAGATCAGACAGTCATGGAAAATTATCCAATCTTTCTGTATATATTGATAGTCGCCTTTCGAACTCTTCGTGATGCTTTCGTCACTAGCGCGGACTGCCGTCCGTAGTGTAACTGCAGTGATACAATAGATGTACCTGATCAAAAGCTCAAAAATTAAAAGTTCTTATTATTTATAGCATGGCACTATAATGTGTACGATATAAGTGCCGAGTAATTATATGATCACGTCTGTGTGTACATGTGTCTATTTGAGGCTCTTGAGGATGAAATTCAGTGGCGACGCGACGTCGGCGTATGACAAATATTGAAATAAATATGCCTTACGCGGAGGCAGAAGCGGCATCAGAATGAGATGTGAAATGCGCCTCCTTTAAAAAAAAAAAGTTTAGTGCAGTTACAACATTAATAACAACAACGAGAGCAATTAAAACAGCGGCGGCAACAAATAAGAATGCGATAAAAATAAAACAAAACTGAGAAGCAGTCCTCGCCAATGAGGTGACAGCCACCTTATTCTCCCTTGCCACCCATGTAACTGGAACATTAGCCACCCTCGGCTCCATCTGCGTTCTGGCTCCCATTACGCATGCAAAAATGAAAATAAATGGCGACGGTCAGTTTTAATGACGCAGCTGTAAACACGTTGGTAGCGGGCAAAACGCAGTGCGAGGCAAAGCTAGCAAAGGAGAGACGCATCTGAACCATGTTTGCTTGTGCCCTGTGCGTTTCACTTGGAATGTGTTAATAATTGCCTAATGTCTAATTAGACATGCAATCTACATACTCTCATTGCCATAAGGTCAGTGTCTGGTTTTCATTCCGTTTATGATTGCCAGCCATATAAAATTGGCATTCACTCTGCTGGCCCATTCATAATTGCAATTATTGAATATTTACTATTCAAATAAGAGCACACACACATTCACTCTCCATTTCATATGTGTGCACTACAGCAGCACATATCAAAACTCTCCGTCTCTTGCTTTCGCGTACTGTGCGCACACAGATTGTTTAGCTTCACTTGCAATCTTCTCTTTTTTTTTTTAAGTTTCCCCCCCCTCCTCCATCCGTTGAGCCAGTGTGTGCAATATACTCCCTATACTCTGCACTGGGATGAGCATTCGTGCATTTCAAACTTTCAATTGCAGCAGATCGATTCTGCTTAATACACTTGTCCGTTTTTAGGTATATTTAATATATACATATTGCTCTTGTCCCCCCCCCTTGTGCCAACAAGTTGCCAATACTCTGGCTCAGTTCGTTAAGCTCAGCTTTAGAGCATAATCTTTTGCAAACGAGAGAGAGCACACACGCCAATAGTCCATTGCATAATTTTTGTGGTGATTTTCTCTATCGTCTGTGCATATCTCAGAGAAATGCATATACATTTAAGTTTTTTTACTACATGTACACATACCACACGAGCTATTGTCTTTCCCACACACACACAGCCAAGTCAATCAACTCTTTTGCGCACTTGCTCTCCGCTCTCTCAGTTGCTCACGTTTAGGCAGCTGCTTATCAGCAACATACCAATATCACTGCAGTGAGAGTGAGCAGTGCAGCGAATAGAGCTCGCTGCCCAATTGGACAGGCAAGCAATAGCATCGAGCAGTGTATCGGACTGATACTTCACTGCGTCGAGAAGTGAGCCCGGCAGCTGTTAGTTGCCCCGTTGGGTCCTCTTTTGCGCCCTTTTGCTTGCAGTTGACTATCATTCACGCACACTAACGTAGTGCATATCACCAAAAAAAAAATTTTTTTTTGGACAAGCAAGCTGAGCACACTTACACAATCTGTACCGGACGGGTACATTTTGGTGTACCGGACGGGTACACTTTGTTGCTCTGCCTGCATTTCTCTGCCGAATTTGATCCAAGTCTTGGCCATAGTTGTTGTGTGCCCGAGCAGCTGGAGTACAACTCGAGAGCTTTCAAGTGCCTTGACGTTCTTGGTCAATCTTTCGGCCACCACCCCCTGATTTTCAAATCAACTGCTTTGTCACTTGGGCGCATTGCTCACCAATTAATTTATTTTATTAAGCAAGGCGCATCGCTCGCCATTTGACTGTTCAATAGGGCGTATTACACACACACACACACACACACACGAACATATGTATGTTAATGTGTGCGTGTGGAAATTTTGTGGTTTAGCTTTAAAGGCGAAAGCCTAAACACAGTTTTATTCGTTTTTGTTTGTGCTGTCAAACAATTTTCGAAACTAAAATTTGACCGGTGCCAAAAGGTGCGGAATTGGGTTAGAAGGACTTCCCCATAAGCTCTCCCACGCATTCTCTCTGCTTGCTGCACAAATCTGTTTTTCTCTCTCTTCATCGCTATCTCTCTTTTACTCGTACTGCTTTGTAAGGAAAAGAAAACCGCGCCGGGTACTTTTTGCTTCGAGTGGGAGAGAATATTTCCCAAATTGCGATTTTTTTATCGCATGCGATAAAAATTGTTGACTTCGCTTCATTCATTTTGACTTTTTGTACCCTGAGTTGATATATTGTATTAAGTTTTTGCAAAGTATGTAACATGCAGATGCAGACTTGGCTTACCCCATAAAGTAGTGATGTAAATCCAAATCATGGATCAAGCTAAATATCGAAATTTAAAAATCGCCAACACAATAATCTAGCTGTCAATATTTCAGCCAATAATACCGACTTACCGAACATTATATCGAGTTTTGGACAAAAATAATTTTAAATGAAAACGTAATTGTAAATGCATAATACACGCTTTATCTTAGACAAATCGTCGTTTTAATGTTTGCTCCAATCATGAATATCGTCTTTTATTTGCTTTTTCGAATTGGGATTCATTGGTTAATTATTTAAAACGAAATACTCGTATATATTTAGATCTTAATAACAGATATTAAAAATGCAAATAACGCTTTCTTACTATCTCTTATGGATTCGTCTTTGCTTAAATTTCTCTTGAGCTTGCTTTGTTATCGAGAGTATGTGAAATTTAATTTCGTGATTAAATAAGACTTCTATAATTTGTTAAAAGTACTTTAAATTGCTACCAATAAAAAAAAAATAAATAAATAAATACAACAATACATGACCGAATTCAGCGGTTTCCCCCAATTTTGGATCCTATGAATCGAACTGCATCATTATTTTTTTTGAGTTGCGATGATTGTTTCATACACAATTTTTCGAGGAAGTTTTTGAACAAGTGCAGACTGTAACTTGTACGGAATTGATTTTTACGGTAAAATTTCAACAGTTAAAATAGTTCTTGTCGTAGTTATAAAGGCAGTTCGCCAACACATTTCTAAGGTTATTATGTTATAAATGCGCTATAGAGTTTTAAGACAATAAACCACAAAAAAGTACTCATTAGAAATTGAAATGTGTTCTGGTTACAAGTTTGCAGAACATACTAAACCTCCAAATGGTTGTTTTGATGGTCTTTTTGGTCAATATGTTAACAAAAGCAATGATTTCTTATAAAATTAAAAAATAGCGTATATTTAAAACTGTTGCATACTTGTAGGCTGTGGTAAGATTATTGACCTATTGACCCAAAAGTCCATAAAAATAACCATTTGGAGGTTATGGCTTGTGTAATATTTTTTTTAGTTGAAAATAAACTAAGCTACAATGTTGAACAAAAAAGTTTTCTTTTTAGACATTCTTTATTTCATTCAGTTGAGCACGATAGAATTAATATATTAAATGTTTCACATTCAATTAATTTTAAAAACAGCTTTTTTAACACCTTTTTGGCCTTATTCAGTCTTTATATATTTCAGTTGTTATCATTACAAAAATGTAATTATAATGAAGAAAAAAAGTATCAATAGTAATCGGAAGGCTTGCATTTGATCCCAAAAAAGATTTATTTTTTTTTGCAGTATCTTCGACATTAGCTATTAAAACAAGATCCGACGCACTACGAGCTCACTGTGAGATGTTTCCTTAACAATTTGGGGAACATTACTTAATATCGATTTATTGAAGCATTTTATTTGCCTATTAGAAGGATGTTATTAGCATCATACATGTTGATAATAATTAAGTTATTAAATATATGACTTTTAACGGCAGAACATTTGCTCGTTGTGCCATATGGTGGCCGCGGCCCATTGAAAATAGGCAAAAACAAGGGGGCTCCGAGTACAGTCGAGTGTGCTCGACTGTAGAATACCCTGTGCCCTGGCTCTCCGATAGGTCATACGTATGTGCGCTACGTAAGGCATGCCGAAGGTGTGATGATGCGGCATTAACTTTTTGACTAATTGTTCGTATTACATCTATGTGATCTCGTGAACCGATTTAAACCAAATTTCAAATTCTGAATCTGTGAGTTTGGTTGACTTATCTCTAAACACAACAAGAATTTTCGTACTTTATCTTAAAATTCGTTCCTATGGCAGCTATTTGATATCAGAGTTCAACCAAACTTTGTCAGGATGTAGAATACCATCCCAAATGCGTATTCTGTTAGTTTGGTTGAGATACCTCAAACAACAAAAAAGTTTATCATACTAGAACTTGATTTTCGACTAATCGTTCCTATGGCAGCTATATTACATAGTGTTTCGATTTTAACTAAGTTTAGTCAGGATGTATGGGACTATCCCACATGCATATTGTCTTAGTTTGGCTGAGATATCTCAAACAACAAAAATGTTTTTCGTACCAAAACTTGATTTTCGACTGATCGTTCCTATGGCAGCTATATGATATAGTAGACTGATTTTAACCAAGTTTGATCAGTATGTATGGGACTATCCTACATGCATATTGTCTCAGTTTGGATGAGATATTTTAAGCAACAAAAAAGTTTTTCATATTAAAATTTGCTTTGCGACTGATCTTTCCTATGGCAGCTATATGATATAGTAGCCCGATTTTAACCAAGTTTGGTTAGGATGTATGGGACCACCTCATATGCGTATTCTATTAGTTTGATTGTGATATCTTGAGCAACAAAAAAGTTTTTCATACTAAAATTTGATTTTGGACTGATCGTTTCTATGGCAGCTATTTGATATAGTGGTCCGATCGAAATTTTAAAACAAACTTGATCTGCGCCCGCTATCCAGGAGCCTATATGCCAAGTTTCAAGTCTCTAGCTCTTATAGTCTCCGAGATCCTTTGACTCAAACAGACGGACAGACAGACGGACATGGCTCAATCGACTCGGCCATTGATACTGATTAAGAAAATATATACTTTATAGGGTCGGAGATGCTTCCTTCTGCCTCTTACATACATTGCACAAAACCATTATACCCTTTTGACCATTTTCAATGGGTATAAAATGGGTATAATGGGTTTCTGAAATGTATGTAACAGGCAGAATATTCTCGATCAGTATCAACAGCCGAGTCGATCGAGCCATGTCCGTCTGTCTTTCCGGCTGTCCATGTGTTTCAACGCAAGAGCTAGAGACATCAAACTTTGTTCGTATGTTCCTGGATACCGGGCGCAGATCAAGTTTGTTTTTAAATTTGGATCGGACTTTTATATCATATAGCTGCCATAGGAACAATCAATCGAGAATCAAGTTTTAGTATTTTTGTTGTTTGGGATATCTTAGATCGTCCTATACTGACTAAATAAAGTTGAAATCGGACCACAATATCAAATTGCTGTCAAAGGAACAATCAGTCGAAAAATCAAGATGAAGTACTAAAGACATTTTTGTTATCTGAAAATTAAAAACATAAGTGCAAAGATTGGCAGTACAACTACAGTAAACGCAAATTATATAGTCAAGGCGTATTTTCAACTCTTTTTTGAATAATGAGTCATTATTCTAACTTATATCTTGATCGGCCTCTGAAAAAACGTTCTAAGCATTCAAGAGAGGTTTCCATCAATAATCGAGGCTTTACTTTTGATGGATGAGTAATCAGTACCTGCTGATCCTTGATAACTTTATATTTACGTCATCCTATTAGGTTTTTTAAATTTTTGTGAAAAATGTATTTAATTGTTTGTACAAAACAATCAGTATAAAATATCACACTTTTTATACAATATATTTTTTATGATGCCGATTCCGAAATTTAACATTTCTGAAATTAGGAAATTTTCTGCTGAAAGCAAATAGTACTAATCATCCTGTATTATTATTAGTGTTCAGAGTGGTGTTCAAATGCCTGCGTTATGTTCGAGTTAGACTAAAATAAAAGTACATATAAGAATAAAGAGTTGCTTATAGATGTAACTGAATCCACTGATGGTGATGGTGATATGCAATATTATTTCTAAAACATTTGACTATTTTATAAATATTTTGCATTCACTTTTATTTTATGCTAAGCAAACCAAAATGATAGATTTATTCAAATGAATTCAATCCGCAAAATCTTGCCGAAAGTGAATACCGAAAAAAGTAATGGGAATTTATTTCCGCAAAATCTTGCCAAAAGTGAAATCCGGAACAGGCCTAGTTCGGGTTATATGTATACCGCTCGAAAGAATTAGTTTAAACAAACAAAATTGCATACTACGACTTAAAGAAATTGACCTTATAGCTATTAAGGTTAGTGTAGTTGAGATATCTGCAGAAACAGCAAAAATGTTTATACAAAATCTTTAATTTCAATCAATCGTTCCTATGTCGGCGACATTATTCATTGGACCGCTTTTAACCAAATTGTGCTACGATGTATAAGACAATAGAAAATTCCCAGTCTGTAAGTAAAATTTATATTGGTTAAGCAACTCGAGAATAGAATTAAATCACTCGAGAACGCATGGCCATCTCATTTAGTTTGAAGAATTCATATCTGAGAATGCCATGACATTTCCATGCCCGAAAATGTCTGATACACAATTTTGTGACAATTGATTTTAAGTTTGAATTTAGCCTTTTATGTTACTTACCAGAAATGTTAACATAAAAATCCAATGATAAAATAACAGCTGTTAAAGTAGGCTGTTGCAACCAAAGACCGCGTGCTTTATACCTAAATGGGCGTGGTACTGCCCATCAACGCCCCTAAAAAATATATATATACAAAAACTTTTTTTTAATTTTTATTTTTAAATAAATTTAAAAAAAATATTTTTTTATAATTTATATTTTCAATAAGGCAAGAATAAGAAGATTTTTTGGATCTTATCTTCGGAGACTGTAACAAAAATTGATATGTTTTATTGCTGTCTGTGTGTCGGACATTGTTGTCAAACACATTTATATCGATATGAGAGTTAAAATAACCTACAATAGCATCCACTCTATCAGTTTTTCCTTTATATTTGCTCCATTTTTCGTGCTGACCGGCATTGCTTAGATATACAGTGGATCGCAACATATTTCGTGCAGATCACTATTCATGAAAAATTTTATTACAAAATTTCAATTTAAAAAAACTTGAGCCACTTGAACTTCACCAAAATATATACACAAATTATGTGCATGTGGTTTTCGATTGTAGCAGCTGTTTGAACGGCTGTTAACTTAACAACAGAATACAATATTAACATTTCTGTAATGCAACGTTACGGTTCGATGTGTTCCTAATGGATACTTAACAAAAGTTGGCTTTTAAAAAATGAGTTTATATCAGTAAAAGTGGCCATTTGACCTATAGTGCAATGTGTTGCTGCTTATGCGCTTTTGTCCCGATGAGGGTTTTTTGGAAAAAATAATAGCTCAAGACCAAAACAAGATATTTTGGTCTAGATTTTTGCATTGGACTCATAGGGTCAACTGGAATCGGTACATTACGCCTCATTTTTTCCTAATTTAAGCATATGCAACTTCTTTGTTTTTTTTCGCTATATGGACCAAGCTTGAACAATTTATGAATTTTTATGCTCTTAACACATTGTTAAAAAATGATTGAAATCGAATAACTATATCATATGGCTTCCATAGGAATATTCGGTTTTACTATAATTGGTATGAACAACTGTTTTGTTTTTTAAGATATCGGGACCAAACTCATATTATTTTCGAGCCAGACATACTAAAACTTGATTTTGGACTGATCGTTCCTATGGCAGCTATATGATATAGGGGTCCGATCCAAATTTTAAAACAAACTTGATCTGCGCCCGCTATCCAGGAACCTACATACCAAGTTTGAAGTCTCTTGCTTTCATAGTTTCTGAGATCCTTTGACTCAAACATACGGACGGACAGACAGACGGACATGGCTCAATCGACTCGGCTATTGATACTGGTCAAGAATATATATACTTTATAGGGTCGGAGATGCTTCCTTCTGCCTGTTACATACATTGCATAAAACCATTATACCCTTTTTGACCATTTTCAATGGGCACAGGGTATAAAAAGCATCAAAATATCTTGCGTAGTTTACGAGATATTAATTAATGCCACAAATACTGGTCAAATGCCGCATAGTGCAATGTATCGCCATCAAAACCTCATTAATTACTTTAAAATTTGACTTTATCCAACAAAAAAAAATTGTCACCATAGTGTAATGTATTAGGGGTACTATTTATATTTCAGGAAAAGCAAATGAAAATTGTTTTTCAAAATATTCCCCTTGATGTTCAATAACCATTTGCACTCGTTCAGACCATTTGTCATAGCAGTTTTTCCATTACTATTGAGACACCTCCAAAATATGGTTTTTGAACGCTTCAACTGCTTCTTCGGTGCTCGTTAATCGTTGACCACGCAGTTTACCTCTGATATTCGGGAACAAGAAGAAGTCATTGGGTGCCAAATCAGGACTGTGCGAAGGATAAGTCATCAATTCGATGTTTCGATTGCTCAAAAATTGACCCGTCTTTTAATCATTCTTTTTAATCATTTCCTTACACCAATCGACGCAAGCCTTTTTTTGAGCGGTTGATAAATTATGGGGCATCCAACGAGATGGCTGTCTCACGATATGTCACATGACTATCTTGCATTATCAGTTCACGTACTGCATCGATGTTTTTTGGCACAACAACCGATTTTGGACGATTTTCAAGGAATTAGTCGGCGACCAAACGAAAACCCTCTCTTGAATTTTTCATTTTTTGGCCAAATTGATTTTCTTAACTCACTGTAAACAAAACAAAAAACACTTGTCCATTAAAACGTTATGAGTACGTTTATGGTAAAAAATGTCAAACTCTATTGTGTTGTCAAATTTAAGCTATTGACATTAGTGTTGCCAGTTCTCGAAATATGAATAGTTCCCCTCGTACAAGCAAACACACACACATACAAACACTTGTTTAAACATAATTGAAGCGTCGAAACTGAGATAAGCAGATGAAAAAGCTAACAACGATCACTGCACTTCCAACTACAACAAACTTGTTCGAGCGAGGTGCACAGCAAAAACGAAATACACAAACAAACCCGCACAAGAGTATGCATAAATGGAGAGTCGAGTATACTCGACTGTGGGACACCCTGTGTCCAGACAATTATGCCGCCGTCGTTTCTAAGGTATCTATATTATATAGTAGACGTCTGCATGGCTTCACTCACAACATACGTTTAATTGAATGGACTCGAATTGAATTGAGTTGAGTGAGTGCGAGGCACACAATGAATTGCATGGGTATCAATATGAGTGCGTCCCTATTAAATATTCTTGATCAGCATCAATAGCCGAGTCGATTGAGCCATGACCGTCTGTCTGTTCGTCTGTCCGTCCGTCTGTTTGAGTCAAAGGATCTCAGAAACTATGAAAGCTAGAGACTTCAAATTTGGTATGTAGGTTGCTGGATAGCGGGCGCAGATCAAGTTTGTTTTAAATTTTAGATGCCACGCCTCTTTCGCCTGCCAATCGCAAAAAAACGATTATCAGACGCGATCTCTAATAAAACACTTCTTAATTAAACAGATAGATAAGAAGTAAGCCAATTTATTGACCCTGAAAGTTTCAAAGCGATTGACTATTAAATAGAGAAGATATTTCAAATTTGCTTTTTAATCACATAAATCAAAATCATAGCATAGGCAAGTGCGAGCGAGATAGCATATACACATTTGTTTGTGCAAAAACATAACAGTGAGCACGTGTACGAAGACTGCGAACGCAAATACGAGCGATAGGCAAAATTATCGATATCATTTGGCTACAATTTCTATCCTATTTTAATATATTAACTTGGTTTAAGTAAATACATATTTACGATTGTGTTAAAATATGTGTATGTAGATATTAGTATGCATTGCAAAAAGCGATATGTATAAATCCCACTTTATAATTTTGCACCTCGACACCTCGACGACAGATCATTTTGCAGCACTGAAATCTCTGAATTTATAATAATTATTATGTTTATTAATAAGCTAGTAAGCTCGCACATATGTTCAATAGGTTTTCATTTATTATCATTGTATTTATATGCTTAACAAGTCCTGCAAAAAAAATCACAAATATCAAAGCATTGCATTTATATTTAATGCGCGCAATGCAGCAGCCTTTAACAGCTGATATCGATGAATAAGAAGAGTGGGAGAGATTATTTGGTGTTGCCGGACTTCAACAAGCTGAGCTAATTTTAGTTGATGGCTACTCTTGGCATGAGCAACAGCGATTTCAGCGATTACGATTTACGATTTACTATTTTAATTAAATTAAGTACAATTTATTCAATCGGACCACTATGTCATATTGCTGTCATAGGAACGATCAGTCGAAAATAAACTTTTTTGTTGTTTGAAAGATCTCGACCAAACTAATAGGATATGCATTTGGGATGGTCCTTTATATCCTGATAAAATTTGGTTGAAATCGGACCACTATATCATAATGCTGCCATAGGAACGATCAGTCCAAAATCAAGTTTTAGTATGATAAACTTTTTTTTTGTTTGAGGTATCTCAACCAAACTAACAGAATACGCATTTGGGACGCATTCTACATCCTGACCAAGTTTGGTTGAAATCTGATATCAAATAGCTGCCATAGGAACGAATTTTAAGATAAAGTGCGAAAATTATTGTTGTTTTTAGAGATAAGTCAACCCATCTCACAGATTCAGAATTTGTAATTTGGTTTAAATCGGTTCACTAGATCACATAGATGTAATACGAACTATTAGTCAAAAAGTTAATGCCACATCATCACACCTTCGGCATGCCTAACGTAGCCCACATACGTATGACCTATCGGAGAGCCAGGGCACAGGGTATTCTACAGTCGAGTGTGCTCGGAGCCTCTTGTTTTTGTTGTTGTTTCCTTTCCTATTTTTCCTTAAGCACGACAAGACAACAACAACAAAAAGCCGATTTGGCATTCGAATGCATTCAAAACGCAGCCTCTTTTTCTCACGCATTCCCACTCATTCAATTCGTTTGTTTTCGTTCGCATGTTGTGCGTCCGAGTCTTACGTGAGCGCACTTTCTCACTCAAACCTTTTCGGCTTCGCATTCAAATCCACTCAACGCATTTTGAGCATTGTGCATTTGAACGTGGTATTTTTGCTATTCATGCAGACCTCTATTATATAGTGAACCGATTTGGACCAAATTTGGTCAGGATCTATAGGACAATAGAAAACTCCCTATCTGCAAGTTTGGTTAATATATCTCCAGAAACGTCAAAAAATTTAATACTATATGTTAAATCAATCATTCCTTAGGCAGCTATAGGAAAAAATAAAGTGGTCCGGTCCTAAACCAAAAGCAAATTTGATCTGCGAGTGGTATCCAGAACTTACATGCCAAGCTACGTATCTTTAGTTCTTATACTCTCTGAGATCGATACGTTCAAACAGACAGAGGGACAGGGCTAAATCGACTCGGCTGTTTTTTTAAAAAAGATTTAATAATGTTGGTTAATTTAATCTATCTGCTAATTACAGGTTAAGTTTCATTAAGTATGTTTTACACTTAAAACAAGCTAAATAGACCATTTTCACTTTTGAAATTAATTTTGGGAATTTTGTTGGAAAATTATTATCCTCCATTTCGGTGTTATTATTTTACCTGATCGGACAGTCATAGCAAATTTTCCATTCTTCCTATATATATTGCTACTCGCCTTTCGCACCCTTTGTGATGCTTTCGTCACTAGCGCGAATCAGAATGTAAATGATTAAATAGTGCTATTGCTCCATGTTTATCAAACATACATACATACATATACAGTGGGGAGCAAATGTGATTCCAGATTCAACATATTCATATTCATGCGCTCATTTTTTTTATTTTTAAATACATATGTATGTATTTAATTTGTAACAAATAGCCGTAAATAGTAAAATAATATAAGAAGCAATGAAATAGTTAAGAAATAAAAACAAAACGCATGTACTCAGTTTTGCACCTTCCGTTATTGGTACTTGTTTTTGCTCTTCCCCTTTTATTATCAGCAAAAGACTGAGAAGCTGGAAGTTAGTCTGTCTGTGGTGGACAAGGTGCAAAAAAAACTACATTTTTGTTCCGAAAGCGTGTTGAACTATGATGTCCAAAATGAGAAAAGATAAGCTTTTAACACCAAAAGAGGCTTCAATTGAAATAAATAAAGAGGTGAGTCAATGGACAGCTAGACGAGCACTGGGTAGAATTGGCTGTCGCATCTGTGAACAAATATAAACTAGCTCTATGCGAGAAAAATGTTAAGTCTCGGTTGAAATTTGCAAGGGCACACAAAAACTTGACTGTAGAAGACTGGGAATTGTGTTATCTGGTCGGAATCCAAGTTTAACCGTTTCCAGGCGGATGGAAAGCATCATTGTTGTGAAGCAAGCCGTAAAGCATGAAGAAGGAAATATTATGGCTTGAGGCTGCCTTGCACGAGCACGTTGCACAAATCACTTTTCAACAAGATGGGGATCCTAAGCACACTGCGAAAATTGTTAAGGAATGGCTGGAAAACAAAAATTGTAAGTTGATGGAGTGGCCAGCTCAAAGTCCCGGCCGCAATCCGATTGAGAACCTGTGGTCAATCATGAAGCGACGGCTCGGGCACCATCAATCAGCCCCATTCAACCTAGACGATCTTTGGAAACGTGTCGAACTGGAGTGGAATCAAATTCCGAAAGGAATTGTTGAGAAATTGGTTAAGAGCATGCCAAACCGCATAAGAAATGATATAGATAATAAGGGTCTTTGGGCAAACTATTAAACTCAAAAACAAAAACATGCCTTTTGTTTTTGATTCTTGACTATTGCATTGCTTCTTATATTGTTTTACTCCTTAGTAGAGATGGGCACGGGCCTCTTGTAAATTTGACCGGGCCGGACCGGTTTCATTTGCCGCTTATTCATTTGCCGCGTTGTCGCCTTCTTCTTCTTATAAACGCACGTGAAATTAAGTTTGACAAACTTATCGATAAGTGTCATATCGACAAAGGAGATGTGTAAATAATATAGCAGTGAATTATTAAAATTTTTTTAAAATCGTGACTTTTCGGGCTTTTGGCTTAGGCCCGGGCCCGCACGAAAAAATACCGTTTTCGATTTTCATTCACGAAGCCCGGGGATTTTTTGAAATGGCCCGCGGGACACGAAGCCCGCACAGGCCCGTGCCCATCTCACTCCTTACGTCTATTTGCTACAAATCAAATACATATTCCAGAGAAAAAAAGTTTTTTTCATTTTATTTTTTCGCTTAGCTTTTATGAGCGCTTGAACATGACAATGTTAAATGTCAAATCACTTTTGCTCTCCACTATGTAAATTAATAAGATAGTTAGTTATGTTTTTAATTAATTTGTTTATTAATTATAATTTGATGAAACACGTCTATGTTTAGAACGTGAATGAGCCTAAAATTTACTGGACGACTTGTCGCACTGCAAATCAAATCAGAACTAAAAGCTAAGACATTATTTTTCACTTAAAAGCTATCAAGAATATAAAAAGTAAAATCATAGTGGCCACAGAAACGCTTAGCTTGCGCCTCGTGCATTGCCTGCTATGCAACGACATCCGGCCCAGAGCTGAGTTAGCGTCTGTGCTGGAGTCGAAAACCCGGCCGCACTGTTATGTTAACTTGTACACATACATGTTTGTACACAGAATAAGTCTGGATGATGTCCATCCCTGCCAGCATTTGGTCGTTTTTACAAAAATCACCTAAAGGGTCTTTTTTGAGTCGCCTTGCTGATTAAAAAGAGATTGGTGATCAAAAGAAGACTTGAAAATGGCACGGACATATGCTCAAAACATGATTAATTGAAATTACACTAACAGAATGTAAAGCAATCGAAAATTTTTATGTATTTCTTCTTTTTCTAATGGTAAATTTTTATAATAATTACTAGGGGGCTTCGCTCGCCAACCACCGGCTCGCTCCGCTCGCAGAATTAAAAGGCTGGTCTTTAGATGTCCGGCTTGTGATATACTGAACCACAATTTTATATAATATAACATTTTTTGTTAAAATACACATAAATTTAAAATTCGTGTCCATTGCTATAATTATTATACCCGTGCCCATTGAAAATGGTCAAAAAGGGTATAATGGTTTTGTGCAATGTATGTAACAGGCAGAAGGAAGCATCTCCGACCCTATAAAGTATATATATTCTTGATCAGCATCAATAGCCGAGTCGATTGAGCCATGTCCGTCTATCTGTCCGTCTGTTTGAGTCAAAGGATCTCAGAGACTATAAAAGCTAGAGACTTCAAATTTGGTATGAAGGTTGCTGGATAGCGGGCGCAGATCAAGTTTGATTTTAATTTTAGATGCCACGCCTCTTTCGCCTGCCAATCGCAAAAAACGATTATTAGACGCGATCTTTAATAAAAACACTTCTTATTAAACAGGAAGATAAAAAGTAAGCCAATTTAATGACCCTGAAAGTTTCAAAGCGATTGACTATTAAATAGAGAAGATATTTCAAATTTGCTTTTAATTCACATAAATCAAAATCATAGCATAGGCAAGTGCGAGCGAGATAGCATATACACATTTGTTTGTGCAAAAACATAACAGTGAGCACGTGTACGAAGACTGCGAACGCAAATACGAGCGATAGGCAAAATTATCGATATCATTTGTCTACAATTTTTATCCTATTTTAATATATTAACATGGTTTAAGTTAATACATATTTAAGATTGTGTTAAAATATATGTATGTAGATATTAGTATGCATTGCAAAAAGCGATATGTATAAATGCCACTTTATAATTTTGCACCTCGACGACAGATCATTTTACAACACTGAAATCTCTGAATTTATAATAATTATTATGTTTAATAATAAGCAAGTAAGCTCGCACATATGTTCAATAGGTTTTCAATTATTATCATTGTATTCAAATGCTTAACAAATTCTGCAAAAAGAATCACAAATATTAAAGCATAGCACGTAAATTTAAATTGCGCGCGCAACGCAGCAGCCTTTAAAATCTGATTTAATGATTAAGAAGAGTGGGAGAGAATATTTGGTGCTGCCGGACTTCAACAAGCTGAGCAAATTTTAGATAATGGCTACTCTTGGCATGAGCAACATCGATTTCAGCGATTACGATTACGATTTACGATTTACTATTTTAATTAAATTAAATACAATTTATTCAATCGGACCACAATATCATATTGCTGTCATAAGAAAGATCAGTCGAAAATAAACTTTTTGGTTGTTTGAAAGATCTCGACCAAACTAATAGGATATGCATTTGAAATAGTCCTATATATCCTGATAAAATTTGGTTGAAATCGGACCACTATATCATATAGCTGCCATAGGAACGATCAGTCCAAAATAAAGTTTTAGTATGATAAAGTTTTTTTGTTGTTTGAGGTGTCTCAACCAAACTAACAGAATTCGCATTTGGGATGGTATTCTACATCCTGAACAAGTTTGGTTGAAATCTGATATCAAATAGCTGAATCATAGGAACGAATTTTAAGATAAAGTACGAAAATTATTGTTGTTTTTAGAGATAAGTCAACCAAACTCACAGATTGAGAATTTGTAATTTGGTTTGAATCGGTTCACTAGATCACATATGTAAATGTAATACGAACAATTAGCCAAAAAGTTAATGCCGCATCATCACACCTTCGGCATGCCTAACGTAGCGCACCTACGTATGACCTATCGGAGAGCTAGGGCACAGGGTATTATACAGCCGAGCACACTCGACTGTAGCCGGCGCCCACTTGTTTTTTCCCTGTAATTGTACTTTGCCTAAAAATCTGATTTTGTGATATGGCGGAAAATAGTCAGATTTGGCGTGAAAAAGTCGGATTTGGCGGGAAAGAGCTAAATGTCGTGATATATTAGAGATTTGGCAAGAAGAGCTAATCTGCGAGTTTCGTACTAAAGGTTAATTTCCATTCGATTATTCCTATGGCAGCTATATGACAAAGTCATCCGACTTCGACAAAATTTGGTCACGACATGAAAGACAGTCCCAAACATACAATTTATGAGTTTGGCTAAGATAACTTAAGAAACAAAAAAGTTTTCCATACTAAAGGTTAATTTCATCCGATGTTTCCTATGGCAGCTATATGATATAGTCATCCGACATCGACCAAATTTGGTCAGAAAGTCACAGGCAAACCCATATATACAATCTGTGAGTTTTGTTAAGATATTCTAACAAAAACCTCAACGAGGTAAAATTCTAGTGACGAAAACATTTCCATTCCCCAAAATTTCTAATATCCAATTTTGTTACGAACGATATTAAATTGAATATATAACTTATTCTTTAAAAAAAAAGTTTGGCATTCGGCATAGTCAACAGATAATATCGTACCAAAACGAATTTTCACAGTAATGTGTTACATGTCAAAATACGCGGAATTCAATTGACAATAATATATAACATATCTTAAAGTGATTTGAGGTGCAGATTTTTTTTAATCGCCAAAGAAGTCTATTTTCACCTGTAGATTTTTACCTAAAATATTACAGGTATGCCTAAAAGATCTTCAAAATACCTTTTCAACGATATATGGAACATATCTGTAGCTTCTATCGTTCGGATACTAGGGTGGTTTTAATTTTAGCAAATTTTAGCGATTTCTCGCTGAACTAGCTGTTTTCGAAAAAGTCGTAGAACAAAAGTTTCTAATTTTATGATTGGGAATAGATCCTCATTCACACATTTCAGCTATTTCAACGCTTTGATACAAACAAATAAGAACCGTAGAAAATTAAAAATATTTACCGAAAGGCTCCAACGGCCCCATTTGCTGCAATCATCAAAATTTCGCCCCTCCCATTTTCACCTGATTATCTCACGCATCAGGTGAGATTTCAAAAGTGTTAGTAAGCACTTTTGTTAGATAAAACTATACCTTTCGATCGGTATATAACTCGATCTGATCGGGCAGTTATAGCAAATTTTCCATTCTTCCTGCCGTCCGCCGTGATAACTTAAAAAACAAAAAAGTTTTTCCTACTTTTTCAACCGATTGCTCCTATGGCAGCTATAGGATATAGTCATCCGACCTCGACTAAATTTGGTCAGGATGTAACAGGCTTAGATATCTCAAGAAACTAAAAAGTTTTTCATACTAAGCAATTCTGTGACCTTTGACCCAAAATTTGACCCACTTACAAGTCGATAAAATTGTCTCAGCTATGTTGTGTGAAAATTTCAGACGTCTATCTTTAGCGTCAGTCAGTGAGTCAGGACAAAGAGTTTTATTTATATATATATATATATATATATATATATATATATATAGATTATAATCTTTTATATAGATAATATCAGCTAAACAATTGAGAAGATTGGCAAAAAAAGATGCAAACAATTTTTTGCAAGAAAGTTACTGCAAATAAGAATGTGCGAGCAGATGACTATTTAAAGTAGATATGAGCCTTATTAAATTTAAGTGTACGGACAACGACATATACGACGTCCTACAAAAGCATTTTGTCCACTTTCTTTAATTAAATATTTTTGTTTTTATTGAAAGCAAATGGGAAGCAGATGGGAAAAACGACTCGAAAATGAGTTGGAAGGGCGAGTCATAAGCGACTCTTTAAGAAGAGTCAAAAGCGACTCCTTCGGAAGTGTCAAAAGCGACTCCTACAGAGTGTCATAAACGACTCTTTTAGAAGAGTCATAAGCGACTCTTTCAGACGAGTCATAAACGACTCTTTAGAGGAGTCCGCGGCTAGAGTACCATTTTCTCCCGACGAAAGAGTCATTTCGGATCGAAACACGAACACATTTGTGACTATTTTAATCAGTTAGAGGAGTCGAAAAGACTCGAATGAGATCAACATTTTTTGAGAAATTCTGGTTGGAATTCAACATACATAAGAACATGTACATGTATGCGTGAGTATTGTAGTGTGGAGCTGAACAACAAATTACAACCACTGTTAATATTGAGCTTAATCGAGGCTGGCAAGACTCAAAGTCAGAAAGGGGGCAGCGCTAGCAATAAGCAAAATGAGCACGTATCAACCGCCTGGCGGATTGCAGAATAAAAGAATGACACCGAAGGGAAAAGAGGAGCCAAGTGAACGAACAGCTTGGCAACATAGTTAGAAGGCAAGGATGCGAGCTAAAACAATACACCAATAAGTATCAACAAAGTAGCAAAAGCTTGCGGCAATGCCAGTGTGAACAGCAGCAGAAATAGCGATGGAAACAGTGGCAGTGGTAGTGACAGTGGCAGTAGAGGGGAAGCGGCGGCAGCGGCATCATTTATCAAACGCTCGCACACAAAGGTCAAGTAAAGCGTTATCCTTGCAGCTTTCAAGGCAAACAAGGGCCAACGTAGCAGCTGCCAGCAGTTCCTTTGACGCCAGGCGCCAACATTTCTCAATTTCTAGAATGGAGCTAGGCAGGCACAGGCCTTGGGCATACACACATTAGGCTGTGTACACACACACTCATGCAAGCAGAGATTAGCATTTTGTGAAAATCATGAGCTGGTTCAGCACGCCGCGCGCTTCAACAACGCATTCTTTTATTGAAACCTGATAATCATCACAAGTGACTGCAACATCATTAATAAAATGTTCCACATCAAAGACATTCCCGTTAACATGTTCACAATATTGCTATAATACTTATAATTTTTAGCTACATCTTTAGAACTCAGCATTTTCACTTCCGATTTGCAAATCTTATACCAAACTCCGTCGCAGGGGCAAAACAAATTTTAGTGTCAATTGTCAATACAAAAATGTGATTAACTAGCCAGTCCTTCTATAATATACTACGAGAAGTATTACATTCTTACTCTCATACATATGTTTGTCACATATTGGTTAATTTTTTTTTTTAAACAAAACGGTTCTCAAAATCACTGCGGACGTCAGTCCGCGCTAGTGACGAAAGCATAACGAAGGGTGCGAAAGGCGACTAGCAATATATACAGAAAAAATTAAAAATTTGCTATAACTGCCCGATCAGATCGAGTTACATACCGATCGAAAGGTATAGTTTTAGCTAACAAAAGTGCATACTAACACTTTTGAAAACTCACCTGGTTCGTGAGATAATCAGGTGAAAGTGGGAGGGGCGAAATTTACATGATTGCAGCAAATTGGGCCGCTGGAGCCTTTCGGAACATTAAAAATACGCGTCGAATGGCACCTCAATCATAAAAATCCGTTCAGTGGTTCAAAAGATAATTCATATTGAAATTTTTAGTGGCCCCCCCAAAATGAGATGAAAGGTCAGTTTGTCTGTTTGTTTGTATTGTTTGTATTGTTTGTTGAAATAGCTAAAACGTGTGAATGTATTCCCAATCATAAAATTAGAAAATTTTTTTCTACGACTTTTTCGAAAAATAGCTAGTTTAGCGGGAAATCGCTAAAATTTGCTAAACTTAAAACCACCCTAGTATCCAAACGATAAATGCTACAGATATGTTCTATATATCGTTGAAAAGGTATTTTTAAGCATACCATAATATTTTTTCTGGAGTACATAGGAAAAAACCTACAGGTGAAAATAGACTTCTTTGGCGATTAAAAAAAAAATCTACATCTCAAATCACTTTAAGATATGTTATTTGTTCTAGTCAATTGAATTCTGCGTTTTTTGACATATAACACATATCTGTGAAAATTCGTTTTGGCAAGATATTATCTGTTAACTACATATAACTTTGCACTGCTTGCTTAGTTCATGCATGTTCACGGCAGAAATTACCAGTGCCATAATTAATAAGACAATTTAAAAGATATCTCAACCAATCTAACAGAATATGCATCTGGGGGGATCTAATAAATTCTGACCATGTTTGGTTGAAATCGGTCTGCTATATCATATAGCTGCAATAGGAACAATCAGTCGAAAATTGAAAAACTTTGTTGTTGTTTGAGATATCTCAATCAAACCAACAGAATATGCATATAAAATGGTCCTTTACATCCTGACCAAACTTGGATGTAATCAAACCACTATATCATATAGCTGCCATAGGAATGATCAGTCGAAAATCAAGTTTTAGTATGAAAAACTTTTTTGTTGTTTGAGATATCTCAACCAATCTCACAGAATCTGCATTTGGGGTGATCTTATACATTCTGACCAAGTTTAGTTGAAATCGGCCCGCTATATCATATAGCTTCTATAGGAACAATCAGTCGAAAATCAAGCTTTAGTATAAAAAACTTTTTTGTTTATTGAGGTATCTCAACTAATCTAACAGAATATGCATCTCGGGTAATCTCATACATTCTGACCAAGTTTGGTTGAAATCGGTCGGCTATATTATATAGTTGCCATTGGAACGATTTGTCGAAAATTTATATTGAGTATGAAAATTTTTGTTGTTTCTGGAGAAAACACAATCAGACTCGCAAGTTGGAAATTTTCTTTTGTCATAAACATCCTGATACAATATTTAATATATGTATGTATGTATCGATTAATATTATTTTCTTTTAATCATGAGTTGCTTTTTCATATTAATTACGGGGTCTCCGTCAGACGAGTATGCTCGACTGTAGCACCGCGAGCGAAGCAAGCCGAGGGTTGGCGAGCGAAACGAGCAGGGGGTGGAGCCCCTAGTTAATTATTATTATTGATAACTGAACACATACATTTTACTTAAAATATATAGAAGACTTCAGCAACAAAGTGTCGTACCAGCCCGAGCTCGGGATAACCAGTGCTGCCAGACAGTTTATTTTAATTTTGCAAGAAGGCGGTATTAAATTTATTCAAATGAGTTGGACTTTTAGGGTCTTCCTATAACGCATTTTGATTATATGTGCTCTTATTCTCTTAATTCATTTTTTTTCATGGTACTTGGGCTTGATACAGACATATTCAAAAAGTCTGACATCTTCTATAAAAAACTTCTTAGCGAGGTAAAATTCTAGTGACGAAAACATTTCCATTCCCCAAAATTTCTTACATCCAATTTTGTGACGAACGATATTAAATTGAATATATAACTTATTCTTAAAAACAAGGAGGCTCCGGCTACAGTCGAGTGTGCTCGACTGTAGAATACCCTGTGCCCTGGCTCTCCGATAGGTCATACGTATGTGGGCTACGTTAGGCATGCCGAAGGTGTGATGATGCGGCATTAACTTTTTGACTTATTGTTCGTATTACATCTATGTGAACCGATTTTAACCAAATTACAAATTCTCAATCTGTGAGTTTGGTTGACTTATCTCTAAAAACAACAATAATTTTCGCACTTTATCTTTAAATTCGTTCCTATGGCAGCTATTTGATATCAGATTTCAACCAAACTTTGTCAGGATGTAGAATACCATCCCAAATGCGTATTCTGTTAGTTTGGTTGAGATACCTCAAACAACAAAAAAGTTTATTACACTAAAACTTGATTTTGGACTGATCGTTCCTATGGCATCTTTATGATATAGTGCATATTTTTATATTTTGTAGTTGTTGCATTTAATATTTGTATATACATCAAATGCATTTACATCAAATTTGTTCTTTGTTCGCATAAAAAGTCAACACTTGTGTCGATATTTTTCAAATATTTTGAATGATTCTGTTTTTGTAATTGTATTTATGTAATTCTTTCAGTATAAATACCTTAAACGTTCAGTTAAATAATTTGCCCAGTTAATTGTTAATAAGTAATACAATATTTATTATATGCAATAATTTTGTTTATACATAAAAATAGATTCTGTAGCACAAAATTCACAAATGGTTCTTGTTATTGTTGTAGTTGATTAAGAGACACATTGTGGAGCGAGAGACAGTACGAAACGTGGAAGCAGCTTCGCCTGCAAAATGGGCCAATGGTATGGCAAAAACTTCTTCAACTATAATTACTTATTTAAACAGTTGTGTTAAATTGTTAGCGAGGTTTAAGCTTTTATTCTGACCCGATATACAAAAGTACAAACATCATTCTCTTTCTCGCTCTGTTTTATCTGTTTCAAATTAATAAATAAATTTTAAACAACATTATTTTGTTTGTTTTCTATTTTTAATCGATAATGGAAAAACAAAAATTTTAATCAAAACAAAATATATCATGCTGAGTAAGTATTTATCAGTGAATGTGTAAATATATCGTCTTTTTCCTATAGTATGTATGCCTATAGAATGACTCTCACAAATTATATTGGCTTTGAGTCGTATTATAGCGATTGGTCGTGAGTTTGCTTGCGCTTGACTTTTAACATAAAAAAAATTTCAGTTAAGTTCATGTTGTAGTTTATCATTTAAAATTGATTCGTAAAACTAGCTCATAATAGTGTTTTTCTTGTATTCTCTTTTTTTACTTTATTAATTAAACGCGTGTGGCTTTGAGCGAGATAAAAATAAAAATCATTCTATCTTAAAATCAAATTTTTGCGATAATCACAAAGAAAAACAAAATACGCAGCACTTGCAATTTGATTAAAGCTTACTATTCATGTAAATATTTCTATAAATTTCGCTTATGCTTTTCGCGTTGCGCTATCATTTGTAGTTCTTCGTCCCTTTGCTTTCTAAGGGACTCCAAAAAATGTTTCTAGCAAATATTACATAATATAATTAAAATGTACATACAAGCTACATTTAAGTGTAAATGTGTGGGTGTGTGTAAGCAACTGTCACGCCCTGTGGGCGCCTTGGGCATGGGCTTCTTGAATCTCTCAGTGCACAACAGCATTGCACAGTTGACGCATTTTAAGTTACACTTTAAAAATTACATGATTTAAATAATTTATTATTATACACATCTGTAGCCCCAAACTATGCTAATACCAAATGAAAAAAAAATTATATATATTTATAGAATAAGCAAGTGCATGTCGAACAAGTAGGAAGGGAGGAGCACAGTGAGATAGCGATGGGTCTCCCTCCCATAAAGTATCAAATTTTGGACAAACGTTTGTGTTTTGATGTCTTGCATTTTTTTTTATATCAATTTAGTTGTGTAATTTTTACGCAAACTATTAAACGATCAAATGTTACACAATCAGTGCAAAATGCAAATGTTACTTTAACTATCAACTGTGTTAATTTTAACATTTCATGGCTGTTTTATAGAACACCGATAATATAATCACTGTCTTTCATTAAAGTTTGACTTGCCCTAAACTTGTGGTAATGCCAATTGCTCATTGTATGTGCAGCAGCTTGCCAGATGTTTAGATCTGTATTACATTTCAAGTCTGTGCCATTGAGTTCTTTATTTCATATTATGATTATATCTGTTTTGTTGTCACTCTTGTTATAGTTGTGGCTTTAGTTCTCGTTGTTTTAGTTGTTGCTGCTGCGTGTGCTGCTTATTTTACTATGCTGCTAATATTTATGTTGATGTTTTGTTGTGGCTGTTTCTGTTGATTTTGATGTGGGTGTTGTTGTTGTAGATTCAGCCGGACACATTCAACACTCACTTTGGGACAAATCGATATCCTTGTTTACGCTGCGCGCCAATCGATCCAATTCGGCAGCAGCATCGGAGCGAACTGCAAGCTTCTCGGCCGTCATGAGGGCGTCAGTGCCATTAGAAGTGCGTGGCGTGCCCGTGCCGCCACCTGGACTGGCAGCGCCTGTCGGTCCACCGGCAGGTCCTCCCGACTTTTTGTGTAGCAGTGAATTGAAGAAATTGGCGAGCACACCTTCGCCTCCGGGCGTGGCGGGCGTCAGCTTGGGATCAATCTAAGTGGAAAAGCATTAATTTATAGGTAAGTATTTAATGTGTGTATCCACATATATCTGAAAATGTACGAACCTTCTTCGGCGAGCTCTGACCGGTGCTGCCGGGTGTCCGTGGTCCGGCCTTGTTGCCGCCAGCGCTGGCACCCTGTGAGCGCAGCGGCGATTCACCCCGCACTTGGCCACCTTGCTTGAGAATCTCCTGCTGACGTGCCAAAAAGGCCTGCTCGTCCTCGGTTTGCACCTCCGTTTCGCGATTAGAAACCGCCTACAACAAATGAGATAAATTTATCAAATGAATTGTCTATTATTATCGTATACCTATACGCACCTTTCGTGTCGGCGGTGCCTTGATTATGTCTGTGTAATGATTCTCTGCCTTGACCGCATGCATGTTCTCATACAGAATACTTATTTTCTTCAGGCTATCCCAACCCGCCGGACTGTAATAGAATAATAAATTTGATCTAGAGTTAATGAATACATAGAACAAATTGGGTTTAATGCGTACATGAGCACCGCATCCTTTTCAACGACTAGCGCTGGTGTACGGAATGGTAGATCATAAATTCTATGCGTCAGATATTTGTAAAGGAGATCACAGTTTTTATCCTCTTTCACACTCGTGTAGAAGAGCGAGGTGCCGTGCCGCAGGCAAAAGTTTCGTATCCACTGCTGAATGAAATCGAAATGCTCATCGCGGTACTCATATTCTTTCTCCAGCGTTGTCATATAGTCCGTCTACAAATGAAAATTCAAATTGTTCATAAGTTACATGCAATCGTGGATAACTGGAGGCGTGTGTGTGTTGGTGTTTGTGGGTACGCACCTTTGTGACGACAACAACAATGTCCAGGCCCAGATTGGTAATTAGTGCGTCCTCTGTCAGCGGCAACAGATCATCCTCATCGATCGAATTGTTGTGCATGGTGCGTTTAACTGGCGAACCAGGATCCAGATCATCGCCCACCTCACAGTAGCTTTGCCACGTCGTTGCCAGTCGCTGACGTGCCGCCTCCTTCTCTTTGGGATCCAGCTGCAGACTTTCAATGTGCTGGGCCAGCACCTTGATCCATTGGTTAAGCTGCTCGAGCCAGCCCCATGGCTGTGTCATCGAGACTGTTAGTATGACGAGGGTGTGTGCATAATTCGTTTCGTTTAGCGCATAGTGCAGCAGATTTGTGTGCCCTGGATCGCCATCCAGAACCCAAACGCTTAAGCGCGTCATATCTGTCGAATTAAAGAAGGTTCTAATTAAATCTGGCCAATAGAATACAAAAACATGCAAATAATAACACTTACCGTCTCTGTACTCATCTTTGACATCAATGTAGGCGTACTCCAGGCCAGAGCCCTTTTTGGGGTCTTCCACACCCTGGAGCTTCGCGATGAGTGTCGTCTTACCAGTGGCATTGTCACCTAATACTAGTACTGATTTGTTTGACGGTAACTTTGTGCTGCCTTGTGTTTGTACTTCATTCAATATCGCTGACCTGCGGCAGAAGAAAGCCAAAGGGAAAAATTTAAAAATGGGAAAACACAAAACCGAATCGTAAAAACAATTTGGTCAGTTCCGCCGCGCTGGCTATCACATTTTTGCAATCTACATTAACGCTGCCCCCACTTTGTGTCATTACAGCCCAGCCGCCATAAACCACGAACCACAATCCTAAGCACTGTGTCATGCCAAGCAATCAAACTAATTGCATCCCTGTGATATTTATGAGCCTCCGACAGCTTTCTTTATTCTTCTTTGCACAAAATAACTATACATACATATAAACTGATAATTAAGCGTATAGTATATCTTCTAAAAAATACCTCTTTACGTGATAAAATTCTAGTGACGAAAACATTTCCATGCCCCAAAATTTCTGATATCCAATTTTGTGACGAACGATATTAAATTGAATATATAACTTATTCTTAAAAAAAAAGTTTGGCATTGGGCACTGCGCAAAAAAGGTTATTTTTATTAGGTAAGAAGGAGAGGGATTTTATTGCGCAATGTGCCGAATGCCAAACTTTTTTTTTTAAGAATAAGTTATATATTCAATTTAATATCGTTCGTCACAAAATTGGATATCAGAAATTTTGGGGCATGGAAATGTTTTCGTCACTAGAATTTTACCTCGTAAAGAGGTATTTTTAGAAGATATCAGACGTTTTTGAATTTGCCTGTATCAAGCCTAAGTACCATGAAAAACAAGGGGGCTCCGCCCCCTGCTCGTTTCGCTCGCCTGCCCCCGGCTCGCTTTGCTCGCGAGTAGGTGCGGCTACAGTTGAGTGTGCTCGACCTATGACAGCTATATGATATAGTTATCCGATTTAAACCAAATTTGATTAGGATATATAGGTCCATTCCGAATGCATATCCTGTCAGTGTGGCCGAGATATTTCAAACAACAAAAAAGTTTTTCATACTAAAACTTGATTTGGGCTGATCGTTCCTTTGGCGACTATATGATATAGTGGTCCGATTTCAACCAGGATATTTAGGACCATCCCAAATGATTATCTTGTCAGTTTTGTCGAGATATTTTAAACAACAATAAAGTTGTTCATACTAAAACTTGATTTTGGGCTGATCGTTCCTATGACAGCTATATGATATAGTGGTTAGATTTTAACCAAATTTGATCAGGATGTATAGGACCATCCCAAATGTATATCCGGTCAGTTTCGTCGAGATATTTCAAACAACAAAAAAGTTTTTCATACTAAAACTTGATTTTGGACTGATCGTTCCTATGACAGCTATATGATATAGAGGTCCGATCCAAATTTTAAAACAAACTTGACAACCAACGCCCGCTATCCAGGAACTTACATACCAGGTTTTAAGTCTCTAGCTCTTATAGTCTCAGAGATCCTTTGGCTTAAACACACGGACAGACAGACGGACATGGCTCAATCGACTCGGCTATTGATACTGATCAACAATATATATATTTTATAGGGTCGGAGATGCTTCCTTCTGCCTGTTACATACATTGCACAAAACCAATATACCCTTTTTAGACCATTTTCAATGGGCACAGGGTATAAAAAGTAATTAAGAGAATAAGAACACATTTAGTCAAAATGCGTTCCAGGAAGACCCTACAAGTCCAGCTCATTTGAATAAATTAAATACCGCCTTCTTGCAAAACAAAAACAAACTATCTGGCATCACTGAAACAAAAGCTGTCAGCTGTGGGTTCTATTGTGCACCGATTGCACTGCTTGCAATGCTTGCATTGTTGCTGCTGCCATCATTCGATACTAAGGAATTAAGATAGTCAGGCAATACGTAATATCTTGCCGAAACGAATTTTCACAGATATGTGTTATATTTCAAAAAACGCGGAAATAAGCAGACTATAACATATAATAATTTCATAGTGATTTTGAGTGTAGATTTTTTTTAAATCGCCAATGAAATCTTAATTCACCTGTAGCTTCTTACCTATGAGCTCCAGAAATATTACAGGTATGCCTAAAAAATCTTCAAAATACCTTTTTAACGATATATGGAACATATCTGTAGCTTCTATCATTTGGATACTAGGGTGGTTTTAAGTTTAGCAAATTTTAGCGATTTCCCGCTAAACAATCTTTTTTCGAAAAAGTCGTAGAACAAAAGTTTCTAATTTTATAATTGGGAATAGATCCTCATTCACACATTTCAGCTATTCCAACGCTTTGATACAAACAAACACACAAACAGACAAACTGAATTTTCATCTCATTTTGAGAGGGCCACTAAAAATTTCAATTTTAATTATCTTTTGAACCACAGAACGGATTTTTATGATTGAGGTGTCATTCGACGCGTATTTGATAAGAATCGTAGAAAATTAAAAAAATGTACCGAAAGGCTCCAACGGCTCCATTTGCTGCAATCATCTAAATTTCGCCCCCTCCCACTTTCACCTGATTATCTCACGAACCAGGTGAGTTTTCAAAAGTGTTAGTATGCACTTTTGTTAGATAAAACTATACCTTTCGATCGGTATATAAGTCGATCTGATCGGACAGTTATAGCAAATTTTCCATTCTTCCTGTATATATTGCTAGTCACCTTTCGCACCCTGCGTGATGCTTTCGTCACTAGCGCGGACTGCCGTCCGCAGTGATATAGTTCATTTGCTTGTATATTCCTTAAACACGTTTACCTGAGTCAATATTTTACGGAACATGCCACTTCAGCAAAACATTTGTGCAATTCAATTAAATCCAATTAAATATTTCGATTGAAAAATGTCCACTTTTACTGACCAACTGACTGACTCACTGACGCACTCATTCTCCCACTTAGACACTGACTAACTAACTAACTGTATAGCTGACTGAATGACATGCAAATGGAGGTTACTCAATTGGGGAACTGGACGCCAGCTCCTTCTCAATATGATGGCGCATTCGTGCCACAAACTGCGAGCAGCGAATATCGATTTCCCGGTTTCCGACTTTTCGTTTTTAACTGTTCTCATCTATTGCATATTCACAGGTGTCGTACACTGCACAGTGGTTCAAAAAAGATTCAAATATGTTACATAAGTCTGTTGTATTTATAGATATGAACATAGAAAGCCATCAGAAGATAATATTAATATCAGGATTACCATACCTTACCATTACCTTATTACTATTGCATTTAACGAAGAGACAAAAAATTTATTAAGATATCTGAAACAAATTGCTTTATCAAACGGCAAATAGAGATTTTTCAAACGTAGCCTAAAAAGGAGTTATGTCATTCAACAGGTACTGAATACTGATCCATCACAAGTACAAGCACGATTACTAATTGAAAATGAAATTAAAATCGCAACAATATAAAACAATATACGCAATATAAATTTTTGGAAAGTTGTCAGCTAACTCGAGCCACTGTAGCTGGTGGTGGGTCGCTTCACACTTGAGATACATGCAAACAACCCAGTACTACTCTGACACCCCCTCCCTCACTATTGTCCCTACCGTTTGTGTTCCAGGCTGGTTGGCATGGTGCACGAAAGGCCCAAACGAAAAATATTTTCCGAACTGGCAAAGTTAGCCTAGCAGGAAGGCCGCCAGGCAGGCAGGAGACGAGACCTTTGTCATTCCCAGTGCGTATTTCGACAGCGGCACGCGTGAAAAGTGGACCACATTTGGAGCAGGACGGAGTCCAGTTAGAATCGGGACTTGGATTCAGTCGCTAACTGTTCATTGGCAGGATGAGTCTGCTGCTAAAGCGGCGTTCACGCAGCGAGTCGCGTGTACAGCCTGCAGGTGCACAAGCAAAGCAGGATATTCCATCGGAGGACCAACCACAACAACGACACCAACAGAAGCAGCGACAGCAGAAAAGAGTGGAAAATAGCAACACACAATCCATACAGCGTCTTAGTCTGGAAACAGGAATTGGAACAGGAACGGAAACGGGCATGGGCAGACGCAAGACATCAGCGGAGCTTATCAGCGAAGCCAAGCTATTTCTGGGCAATCTTTCGACGACAACGGCCACAGTAACGGCGGCAATGACAGCCGCAGGAGGCGCACGCTTGGTCAGCACAAGGCGACCCATAACGCCCCGTGAGCCCGGACGTGTGCTTTACGGTAAAGTGGCGTTAGCAGGCCGTCCGCCGAGTGCCTTTTCGTAAGTAAATAGGCGCGTCATAGCGTGATTCATAATGTGACCAGCTGTGCCGTTCCTCTTCTACTTCACAGTATGCGATATCTGCAGAGTGAAATGCACAAGTCTCTGACCCCAGCAACGCCACCACTAGCCAAATCGGAGCTGGAGCTAGAGCTGGTGCGGAAGCTAAGTCGTCGTAGTCTGGATGTAAAGCTGGTGCCGCCGCGTCAGTTGCCGGCATTGCCAGGTGTAACTGCTCAGGTGGCGACAACAACTCCACCTGCACGCAATGGAGCTCTGCTTGGTCAGTGCAGCACGGAGACGCTTATCGAATTGCTCAAGCAGCACGCCGGCCTTAAGGATTGCAGTGCTGAGACTGTGCAGCACATTAATGCGGTGAGAATCTATAGAAAAACATTTCGACTTTTAATTTCTCAATGCTCTTGACTGTCGCCTGCAGATCCTTTTGGAGCTGAACTCGCGAGTGCGCAAACAGGATCGCAGCTTCAAGCGCGCTTTCATACTGGGCGGTCTCTACGGCCTCGTCGAGTGCACATCGCCGCGTGTCCTTTTAGCTGTGGCACGTGTCGTCCTTGCGGTAAGTAATGGAGTGTATTGAATAATCTTCCATTGATTTTCATTCCAGTTTCAATTTTCTTTACATTCGGGTAACGTTTAGCTACAAGTAACGGGCAGCAACTTGACCGGTGCCTGCAAGCTTATCTTTAAGGTAGCCCGCCACGAGCAGCACGATGGTCTATTCCATGACAACGACGTGCTGGAGCTACTGATTGATGGTCTAGGTCACGCTTCGCCATTGGACGAGCCGGAGGCCTGCATTTATGCCTATGGTTGTATACGCTTTCTAACCGCTAGCAGCGCCCAGGATCGGGACGATGCTCTTAATCGAAACTGGGCAGCCGGACTAGAGGAGCCGCTACCGCCGGCGACGAAGATAACGATGGCAACGGCGACGATTTCAGCAGTAACAGCTTTGGCACCAGCGTCTGATTTGCGAAAGTTGAATGGCCAACAAACGCTGGTATCCCGTCTGGCACGCCATGGCGCCGTTGACCTAATGATTCTTCATTTGCAAATGCTCAATGAGGCGGGCGCCACACGACGACTGAGTGGCCCGCCACTCCACACGCTCTATCAGCTGTCAGCAGCTTTACGAGCCCTAGCTGATGTGACCAAGCAGCAGCAGCGACTGCAACTGCAGCTTCAAATGGCGTGTCCACATCTTATTCGCGCCGCCGAGGTCTCGATGGGTGAGCTGGAGGTGCAGGCCAATGTGGTGCGCACACTAAGGTGAGACAAGTCCATCTCTCTTAGTTATCATCCTTACTGACTATCCAACATCTAGCGTATTGTCCGAGGATGTCGACTGTTGCGAGACGTTGCTTAACTATGCCGCACGCATTGGTCTTCTGCTCGGACCCTGCTCTAAGGGATCTAAGGACTTGAAGGGAAACGGACAATGCAGCGAGCGTCTGCTGGCGGTGCTCAGTCGACTTGGCTACATGCTTGGCAATATTTTGGCCAAGCACGAGTCGGCACGCGTTCAGGTGAGCAGAGCTTTTATTCAGATTTAATTACCCAGAGGACTGATCGGTCACCATTCCATGCAGTACTATCACAACGATGTGGCCATGGAGTATCTAGTGAACGTGCTACAGCAGCTAAGCGAACGCACGCCGGTTAACGAGACTCTATTGGATGCCCAGATCAAGCTGATACGAGTCGTGGCTAATATGAGTGTCAATGCGGAGGTGGGTGCCGGCTTGGGCAATGTCCATGCTTTGGGCACGGTTCTGTTGCGTCTACTAAAGAACGCAGCCGCTGTGCTGGATACAACTGGATCAACTAAAGCCGTACATCCTCCTGGGGAGATGCTGGAGCTACTGCATGCCACGCTGGGCGCGCTTCACAATCTGTGCTTTTACCAGGACAAGCAAACGACCGTGGTAGCTTCGCCACCAGCGCCTGGTTCACTGCAAAGTCTCATTAAAGAACTGTCGTCGGAATTGGCCACTGCTTTGGGCCGCTGCCAGCCGAAGTCCGTGTCAACCAAGGTGGAGATTGCCCGGGTGCTAGGTAACCTGACACGCAATGAGCTAGCGCGTCGATGCTTCTGCGACGCCAACGGATTACCACTGATGGTACAGCAGCTGACAAGACAGGCGAGCGGACAGGATTACGAGCTGCGCACATGTGCCATTGGAGTGCTGGTAAATCTGCTCGGCGATGGAGAGCAACGGGCTCCATTTTTACAGCTGCATGGAGCTGAGCTACTGGCGCTATTATTACGCGGCGCACTCGAGCAGGAGGATTGGTTTTTGGCCAACATTGTATGCCAGGCACTGTGGAATCTCCTGATAGATGCTCAGTGTGCGAAAGCATTGTGTCTCAATGGTGGCATTCTCGACGAGGTTAGCGAACTTTTGGCCGATTATTTGGATGAGGATCGATTGATTACGGCCGATGCCGATGATGATGCCACCAACGACGATGAAGCGGAAGTGAAGTCTGAGCCAGAAAAAATTCTAGAGCCGGATTCACAAATGGATCAAGATTCGGCATCTGATGCATTGTGGGAGGACTTTGCTCTGGTAGCCACCGATTTATTGGAGCGCATTCAAAACAACTTCGATAAGCAACAACAGCACCAACAACGCCAAGCACAGCATATCGATAACGATGATGACAACGATAATGATGATGTATTTATCGAAGAAATGTAAAACATTTTGATGACTAACGAATACACAATATATATATATATATTGAAATAGTTCAGTTAATATTCAATTTCTAATTGTGAATTACCCATGCAAATGTTGTGCTGGTATACAATTCAATCGATGTTCTTGAAAAAATCTTTTTCTTTTGTCATTACTAAAGCTATAATTATGCGAAAGTGAGCATTTAAACTCGATGGCTAATTTGAATAAATTCATACATAATATCTTCTCATTTTCGATTTTAAATCCAATATTAAAATCTTTGTTCTGTTTACATTTGCATCACTAATAATTTTTAAACAACTATGTGTAAAACAATATTAGTTTTATATTCGGAAGTCTGGCGGTTTCAAAGTAATTGGGCTTGCCATGTTTCTAATTCATCGATTATTAAGAATTTCCCGGAAAATTGGATAAATAGCCACTGTGCTTAGATCATTTCCAATAAATGTAAATAGATTTTAAAATATAGATTTCTTTCCCATTTGAAATGAAACTGTGTTTTTGAACTGCTGTTCTGCACATGTGCCCCACCTGATGATCGATTTGCTGCGTATGTTTGTATGTACATATTTAAGCGATGACAACATCGTTTTCACGCACACAACAAAGCAATCAGCACACACACACACACACGCACGCATAGACCCGGCTTAAAACAACTCTATGCTCATTGGACAATGCAAATTCCAGTTGGACTGTCAACTGCCCATAAGAATTCGAACTATCGATAGCTCGGCTTATAAACTCATAATTGTGTATTATATACAAAAATACATGTGTACTTTTATTTAGACACAACAAAAATTGATAAAGCAGAAGGTTTGTGCGTTCGACTTCGCAGCCAACGACATTGCCCTCGATTTTACTGCTCAATGAATCATCGGCAAGTTTGCGTTCGCTCTCGGTCTCTCTTTCTCTTTTTCACTACAATCCCTTTAATTGCTGTCTTAGCGCTTAGATTTTGTTTGCCACAAATTTATTAAATCATCACAAGAGAAAGTTTGCAAAAATATATACCATGCTCATATCAAGATGTTTAGTTGTGTGCGTATGTGTGTGAGCCAAACGTGGTTTGAGGTTAGGCGAGTGTTGTCGAACTGACATCATGCACTAAATTTTATAGCGGCATGAAATCAATTGCTTTTTGCCCACGAAACCGTCAATGGGGCATTTTGGTGGCGGTGCCAGGGTATGGTGATTAACTGCACCTGCAGCCGGCACGCAAAGCTCATACACAGAAAAATAAAGAACAAGAGATTGCAGTAACCGAAAATTATTGCAAACGTCAGCTAAAGAAAGTCGATAGATGGCAGATTGAAAAGATAGGCAAAAGCAGCTGTTTTGCGTCAGTTGGAAAGGGTTGAAAGAATGGTAAACATCAAGTGAGCCCAAAATGACGGTCAACCATTTACAGAAAAGCAAATGCATTGGCGAGAACTACAATCAACTCACCATAGGTTCTCCTTGTCGGCGGCGGCATCCTTCTTTTTCGTCGTAAAGGATGATGTCAGCGCATTACTGCCCGTCATTGTTTGCGTGATGCTGTCCATTGCCATTGCAGTGTTGGTCAGTAACTGCTCCAGCCGATTGTTGCCCTCTTGGTTGTTACCTCTTCTGTGGGTTGTTGGGCAGCTGCTGCGGGATGCACGAGAAATATTAGATCAACACAAACAAAACGCATATACGTTCAAGCACACACTCGCACACACACACACACACACACACTGAGAGACAGAGCAATAATAACAATAACCATTAAGTTGCATTGAACTTGGAGCCAACTAACAGTTGCAAGATGTCTGCTTTAAAACGCCTACGCCAACAGCGACGATTCTGCTACTCCGTTGCGTTTGAGCTTATGGTTACGTTTCAGGGCGGCAGCGACGTCGACGTCGCCATTTGACGGTATGACAAACGCGCAGATTATGTCTATTTGAATATTTTACTATTGCAGCTTTGTTGCTTGCTCATGCTACGCAGCACAGATGCTTCTAATGCTGCTGCCTTCTGGCTCGTTGACTCTCTGTGTGTCTGTCTTTCTGTCTATGAACAGTTTGCTAAATCTCTTGGCGTTTGCTTTTGTTTTTTTTCTACGTACTGCAGCTTTTACTCGATCTTTTTTGTGCACTCCGCTTGCAAATTTGATCCTTTAAACTATATTTGAAGTTTAGCGTGTAAATTGCTGCATCTGACGTTTGTTACTTTGCTTTGAGTAATTGTTGAATAAAAATAACAACAACAAAATACACGCCCGATATTGAGATGATGAATTTTTCGCTGAAATAGCACAACGAAACTAGACACAGTGTGTACACACTGACTTACAATAGAAATACTGATGATGGTGCTGCCAACGAAAGACAAGTTAAAAGTCTGGCATTACTGAACGCATTGTTGTATTTGCACGAATTAATACTTACCAAGTGGCAACCTTATGGCGCCTGTCACAAAAACAAAAGAACGCAATCAGTTTACTCTCAAAATACTCGTTAAGATAAAAACTTATAATAAAATGCAAGCGTCTGTGTTCATTATTACTGTGATATTCATTATAATCGCTAGCAATGCACCACAGATAGATGGTATGTCTGCTTTTTAAGTTTGCTGCTAGTTGAAGTCTTTTGTACCACACACAGACACGTAATTGCAAATGCGCGTGTGTGTGTGCGGATGCGTAATGCATTTATCAATTTTAATTTCACTTTTCACCTTTTGTTTAAAGCGCTATTGCGTCGATGTTATCAGTGCCGATCACGTGGCGAACTTGGTAGCTGCAAGGATCCATTCGGTTTCAACGCAACTGATGTAGAGAGAGAGCCTGGTCTTGCCGCAATTCCCTGCGCCAGCGGCTGGTGTGGCAAAGTGATCGAGGGCGGCGGCACCTACGCCATTGACGGTAATAACGATCCAAATTTATTTAAAACTTCATCCAATTCATTAAATTGCTATTGTAGACTACGATCTTGCCATTCAACGAATGTGCGTGCAGCGAGGGCCCGATGACAACATAGACCGATGCGCGGACACAATCTACAACCATAAAAAAGTGTTCATGTGCTTCTGTCAAGGAGATCTGTGCAATGGTGCTACTGGCCGTTGGGAACAGTACCGACAGCCGCTCCCGATGCTGACTGTGGCTACTGTGGCGTCCATAGTCCTCAATAAATTGTATTCAAACCTATATTTGTAATAAAAATCTTTAATGCTTAGCATTAATTGTTAGAACGTGACAATAAAACTTGTAAAGCTGTTTTACAGGGATTTAAAACTAGGCTTTTATGTTACTAGGAATACATCTTCGGGCCAAGAAGGAGTCAATGTAGGTGAAACCGCTGTGGCCGATTCATTAGCCAGATTTATATTGAGATATTTCATTTTGCACCTGCCTATTATTTTTAAAACTAAATATGTTAACACACGGAAAAAGGTCGTGAATATGATTTCGCCTATATTAATTCCGTTGGCGTCAAATGCTTCTTCGACTTTAAAATGGTTGGTAAACTACATAAATTTGACACATACTCTGGGACTAATAATTAACTTCTTGAATTTAGAGGAAATTATTTTTGCCGAATTCACAATCTTTCCATTAACAGCTTTAAATCTGGCGCCTCTTCAAATTGCCGTGCTGCCAGCCTACCAAATATTATTACTTCGCTACCAGGGCTGGACGCCCTCAATTATTTTTTGTTATTGTTTCGTGAGCTGTCGATTATTGGGTATTTTCAGGGCGCGATTTGAAGACTACTGATATCAATGATATTTATTGTTGCCAGAAATTTTTCCTTAAAAAAACTCAGATTTAAAGAAAGTAATATTAAGAAATAATAAATGGCTTAAAACGGCAAAGCAACAATGAAACCAAAACTAAATAAAAAAAATGTCTTGGTCTTTAAGTTAAAAAACTATGACAGAATTTATTAAAAATCTCTATCTCAACAGATCTTATATTGTAGCCTTCAAATCAGACGCAAACAAATGTCTTCTAAGCAGAGAGATAACTTTTACTTTCTGACACATCAACATTTTTTTCCTAACCTGTTTTCACCAAAAAATAAACTTTCGCCATGTTCGTTTTTCGGTCTTTGCCTGAAAGCTGACATGCGTTTTTTAATAAAAATTCCAATGCAATAATTATTTTATTGTAATAAAACCTTGAGTCGAAAATATAAAAGCTACAACAATATTAAATTTTAAATAAATGTTGCTTTTGTTCATTGGAAAATTAAAAAACAAATAAAGTCTAACTTTGATTTAAAAATTGCATCAAAAAGTCAAAATTACAAACAAAATAAATTACAAACTCAATACTCGCATTCCTCTTTATGGATTTACTTTTAAAAAGAACAATTTTTGAGAGCTTGTACAAAATGTTATTCCAATTTTTTTCTATTCACACACTTCATTATTATTGCTAACCATCAAACACTTGATGGTTAAGACAAACGCACCGGAAGTAATTGTTCGGAAGAGTGAGAAACCGAGCTATTTAATTTGAAAATATGTGTTGACTATTATTTGGGAGCTCTGCTTCTAAATATTTAAATAAAAATGTACGATTCATTATCGTTTATCACCTTTTTTTTATTATTTGGTTACCTCCAATGAATAAATAGAAATTCAAATCTGCATTAATATCCACGAATTCTGTTATTTTTTTAGGTTTTTCGTATTACACAACTAGAGTTTCAGTTGAAAAGACTGTCAATGAAAATTTATTAAATCTTATCCAGTCCAGGTCGCCTTAACGATTTTCCTTTAGCAACTCATCTTAAAAAGCGCTTTACACGCAAAAAACCGATGGAATAGGACGTGCTCTATTTCCATCTCTGAGCGTCGGTATCTCACCGTCGCTTTAACATTTCGTATGTTCACACGACACCGACAGCTTTTTAATAAAAAGTGTCGGTTAAAAAGCGCTCGTCTGAAGCGCCTTTATTATTTTAATTTGTGATCATATCATTATAAAGTGGTCACAATATACAATTTAATACCGTTCGTCACAAAATTGGATATCAGAAATTTTAGGGCATGGAAATGTTTTCGTCACTAGTCTTGTACATAGTATTAAGCAGTCAGTTATCTTATAAAAAAATTTTTTTAGCCAAATAAATACAAGAAACCTATATTCAAGAAACCTCGACTTCGAGATACCCTGCGCTCAGGCTTTTTGAAACGTTTTTGCACACATATATGTATACATACAACAAAATCACAGTTAAGGCTATTTACGATGTACAGCTAGTTTTTCTTCTGCACTTGGTACGTTGCTTTACGAAATAGATTTCTGAGTAAAGTGGAGTAAAGACTCAATGCTATAGCTTTAATTTACTCCTAAAATTAGATTCCGAAATTTGAAATGATCTTGATCTACCTGCTTATATAAAGAGCTCACATACTAAATTTTTGAGATTCGAGCTCTCACCATCTCTAAGACCTACAAGGAATATATTTTTAGTTTTAGTAAGGGACTCATCTTTCGCTTTTGATAAACTTTAGTCCAATGACTAAATATCTAGACAAAGTAAAGTTCTCACAATTTGTACACATGTGAAATATTACAGTTTATTCAGTTAAACATTAAAGAACATCTATCTTCGGTTTACCAAAAATTTAATACACCTGCAGATCGTCTATGGCAGCTACTATATAGTGCAGTCAGCCGATTAAACTGTAAGTGTTTTAAAAAAAAAAATTATAAAATAAAATTTTCGCGTTGATCTTACGATTGAGAAAATTTGTTTGCTTATACACAGATACAACAGGCAGTCATAAAAAATATACATCTTTGTATTAATAAATTTTTTTTTATAATTTATACCCTCTGCAAGAGTATAAAATAACGATTGTAAAAAGGCGCTGGAGACAATAAAAAATAAAATAAATGTAAATGATACATGTTTGGTTAACATTGATACGAGCACAAATAATAAGTACATACTTTACGTATGTAATGTATATATTATATATATCATGTTATATTGTTGAAACAAAGGATATTTCATGGGAAATTTCGACCGGAAGGTCACAGCAATAAAAAAGTATTTAGAAAGATATGTACAAACATATGTAGGATACAACGATCCGAATGGACTGTACAAGAAGCGGCGAGAGAGCGCACAAAAAACTATCGCCAGTTTTAATAGATATATGCAATTCTTAGCAACTATTAGGAAAAACATTTAGCCCTCGACGTCCAGTCGCGCAGGCACTGTGGACAACGGCTACTCAGCTGACTCTGAATCTGCGTCTGCATCGGAGTCTGTGTCTTTCCCTTGACGTCGTCATGGCAGTCGATATGGTAGTATCTCTGACAGCTCTGGCACATTAGTAAATTGTCTGCAAAGAAAATTGATATGGTTTCAGAGTTTATAAGCAATTAAGTAGTAAGAGTAATGCATATATCTGGACGCAACCGCAGTTTGGGACTAATTAAGATTTCCAAATGAAACATCCAGTATATGGCTAAATTTTTTGATGATCAAGAGTTTTAAACGAACAGACATTTTGCCATGGTAACATACAGTTAGTCAAGTTATTGCTTTGAGGAAATAAAAAAATTTCTTCTTTTCTGTAAAAGTTATCTGTTGAAGAGGATGCTGACTTATAAGGATTATTCCACAAGGTCTCTTTTGCATGAGCAATGAATAATGATAATTTTGTTTTTTAATTCATTCTTACAAAGATAAAATTCATTATAAATTTCGCGCGATAAATTTAATAAAGTTTATCACTGCTGCACGCGAGATTCTTTAGAATAATACATAATTTCTCTTAAAAAAAATAAAGTTTTACAGACACCAATCAAAAATAGGAAAAAATGTGAATTTTTTTTTTTATGTGTGAATTGTTAAAATTAAAAAAATTAATAGCTGTCGCTGTTGTACAAATTTGACCAAGCTATTTAGGGTACACTATCTCGACTTACCCGCACGTTTTCGACATTCCTTGCACTTCTGTTTACCGACTTCGTTCTGACTGTTGCCCAGGTGGTCGTCCAGTTTTTCAGGGGTTTTACTTTTGCTTTTGCGGTTGGCTGCTGCAGCAGCAGCAGCAACGGCGTTGGCTTTGTGCGCTTTCTTGGCCTGCAGACGCTTCTCTTTGGGCGATAAGAGAAACTCGGGCTTGTCCTTTAGCTTCTTTTGACGCACTGCGTCGATGGCGGTCAACTGTTGACCATAGTGAAAGTCGACGCCACTTGCATTCTGCACGGTTCGACGCTTGCGTTTCGAATGGCGCTGGCACAATTTCTTGACCATGTCATGAGTATAGAGTCCAAAGATGCCTAGGAACTGTTCCTGCCCATACTCGGTTGCCAGCACCCGCGTCTCACGCGGCTCATCGCGCCACTGCTCCGCCGAGGCACACAGACGTTTCTGCTCCAGCTCTAGCTCCTGGTGAAAATCATCTGAGGACCCAGACGAGCCCGAGGAGCCTCTGGTGGTGGCTGCTGCTGCTGTCGAAGTAGACGCCAGCTTAGGTGCCACTGATGGTGGTGGAGAAGTCGGCTTTCGTCCCGCCCCATATGCATTACGCGTCTTGTACTGTTTGCTTGGCGCTTGTTGCGTTGACTTCTTGGCTATCGTTGCTGCTGCAGTTGGAGCCGCTACGACTCCAGCACTAGTTGATTCCATCACTTTGCCCGCTTTGCTTTTGGAGATCATACTGCCAAGCTCTGTCGGCTGCTCAGTTACCTTATCACTGGGCAACTCCAGAGCATCTTCCTCATCAAATTTGCGCGGTTGCTGTTTCGTCTTGCGTGCTCGCCGTAGCGCTTGTCGCAGATTCATGCGGCTCTGAGCAACCACCTCAAAGTCAGCCACAGTCGCTGACGGTGTCGCAGCCGCCGTTGCAGTCGCCGTCGGTACGACCTTTGTGATTGGCGCCAGCGGCGGTGGCGATGTCGATATGCGTTTCATTACCTGCTTGAATTCTGCACGTGGCGCACGCTGCTTGGGCACTGCCAAGGGCGGTGGCTGCGACTGACCCTCGCTTGAAGGCAGGGATCCGCGAGGTATCAGCAACGAACGCTGCTGCTCCTTTTTGACTATTGGTTCCGTAAGATGGATCTCTGACGGTGATGACGACAGCGTCAGTAAGTTGCCGCCAGAATTTAGCAAAGTTTCTGGCTGGATTCCGTCGCTGGTCGGAGCCTTGACGTCACCAGCAAGGTCACCAGTCTCTGTTTGTGGGTTGACAAGCAAAAGGGGGACATTGTCGTCGAGCTCGCTTAGCTTGAGCGGTTCAATACCAGCTTCTTCATCCTGAGAAATGAGAAAATGCTTACGTATAAGCATCTCCTCATTGTCGCGCAACAGTACCGATTGCGGACAGATCTTGTAGCTGGCATCGCCAATCAAAGGCACTATGAGGCTAGAGATATACTCATTGCCCAACTCAGGTACGGTCTGGATGTTGTTCTCCTCCAGCTTCTTATAAAACAAGTCCAAGTCTTCGTCTAGGCGCAACATCAAAAACTGCTGCTCTGCATTGATTTCGTACACCTCCGCCTCCAATTCATCCAGTATGCGCTGCATCTGCACTGGATCCTTTAGATGTCGTGCAAATTAAACATTTCAGATATATTCAATGCAACATTTTTGGAATTGCTAATTAACATGACCAAGTTCTATGTGCTCTAAAACAACAACAACAAGAATCCAAGTCAAAATCAAAACAAAAAAATAGTTCGACCCGTGATTTGTTTTTTTTTTTTTGTACTTTATCTCTTACTGCGTGTTACTCAAATTTTTGTTTCACGACTTATCCAATTATTAAAAAATTGAAGCGATCTGTTCAGTTTTACAACCAGAACAAAACTATTATTTAACTATATAAAGAACCAAAAAACTCGCTTTTAAAATACTCAGATTATGTACATATATTTATTAATAACCTTTCAATTACGTACATATCTACATATGCAGATATGTACATGAATATGTCGAATCTGTATAAGAAACTGAATCGTTTAAAAAATATTGAGGTTTTCTCCTTTAAAATATACATGTGTTTCAATAGTTTATCTGGCTTTTATATGTATACATATGCTCCTGACACGGGCTCATCTCTAATCACAAGCAAAGTGCGATTGCCATTACGGTCATAAAGGGGCTACTGAGAGTCAAGTGAAGTGAAGTGCGGACTATGCTCATTGGAGTTGACAACCCTGTTGCCACCTCGGCTGCCTCAGTTACCACTGCTGTTTTACTAGGCACATTTTTATTATTTTTTGATCCCAAACAAAAAAATTGTGTATAATACATAATAGGCACAATGCACTATTGTTAAGGTGAACAATTTAAGGGACTTACCGCATCCGCTTGCTCCTTGAACACATCGGACACCAGCTGCAATGTCAATGGAGATGGGAACGGGAATCGAAGTTAGCCAAAAGTCACAGGTTGATTTTACTTTTACTTTTGCTTTTGCTGTTACTCACCCCGTGCACTTTGAGGAAATCGCGCAATGCACGCTGGCAATAGATAATGTCATTCTTGAGCTCCGAGGGCAGCACATAACACTTTTCCATGTAGAACTTGAACAATGAGCAGTCCTCTGGAACTTCGTTATTGCTGTTGTTGTTGCTGATGCTGTTGTTAGTACTGGTGCTGCCACTCATCTTGACTGGCGCACAAGAAAACGAACTTGATCGAGATTCGTTATAATGGCATACATTCAATGCAACGTTTTATTACTTCTTCTTTTTTCTAGTTTTATGGCAGCGTGAAATGAGCGATTTCAAAATTCGCGACCTGCTCGTAGTCCAGTCGGCGCAGGCACCAACAACAACGCGACAAAGCAACAACAGGCAGCAGGAAGCTGTATAATATACCAATTAATTTGTTTTTTATATCGATGTATCGATAGTTTGATATTGCGGTCTGGCAGCTCCGCAAATTATCGCTGTATCGATATTCTTTGGCATTTGTCTTGGATTCTGTTTCGTGTTTCGGTCTAAAGCCAAACATTTTCGTTTTAATTTTTCTCATTAATAAATAGTAATTGCAAACAAACAGCGAATTTACAAGTCGCGAAAATTTGCTCGCTGTGCACACATAAATAAATAAAATAAAAAGTAAAGTAAAAACATTTTAACAAAACTGTATTGAAAAGTGCACCAAAAGTTGCGAGCATCTCCAAGGGCCAACAAATAATCAACGTTCCAGGTTCCACAATGTGTAAGTGAATAGTACACTACAGAAATTGCAACGCCTTGCAAGAATTATAAAATAATTGCCAACAGCAGCAGTCGCAGCAATCTAAGGACAAATTTGCCGTCGATTTAGTTGCTTCTGGTTGTGTTGGAGGCATCCGCATCGCTCAACAGTTTCGTTTCGTTTTGTGCGGGAGCGAGCGAGAAGAAACATGCTGACGCCCCAATATGACAACAACGAGAACGAAAGTAAAATTTCACCCAAATTTGTTTGTTTTTGCTGGTTTGCTTTTGCCTTTGCACACCATTTGAGGTAATCGTACAAAAGCTGGATAAACAAGTTTTTGTTGTTGCTGCCTATTTTTTATTAAAAATTTTTTGTATTGTAACCCTTTGTGTTAGATTGTTTAGATTTGTGCTATCGGCACTCAGTGTGCCGGCTTGCGCGAAAGTTTTAAACGGCATATTGATCTCCTTCCATTGCTCCCGGTTCCCCCAACAACCGTATTGTGGCATTGTTTGTGTGTGTGCTTGTACGTGTCTCTATGTTTGCATGTGCTGTTAAACTGGTTTAATTGCACTCTGCAACATCGCTTCATTCGTCTCTGCGGTTTGCGACATTGCTTAACTCTTTTACAATCGAGATAAAAGGCAATCTGGCAAATATTTTTCCAATTTAGTTTATCTTACAATTTCTATACGTTCATATATGTATACACTATTACATACAGTCAGACATTCACATGTACCCATAGTTCTTATCAGTACTTGCAACGTGATGATTTTTATCACTTCTTTATACTCTACTTTGTTGTGTGGTGTTGCCAAGCCATTTTTAAAATAAAAAGAGTTCTTTGGGACACAGATGCACTCACACAACTCACTTACATACATAGGGCTATGGGCACACAAGAAATCTAGCAAAACAAATGTCTTGCAGTAGCCGTAGCGGGTGGTGAGAAGGACGACGACATTTTCTGCTGCGCTGCTGTTGGTGTAGATATGAATAACAAAGCAAATGGCAAATAGTGTATACTCATTAATCCAAAGAGCACGACGGACACATATGTACATACATACATACGTATGAATGTTAATAGGCTGCAGCTGCAGCTGTTGACTGCGCATAATTAAATTTTCTTTTATGCGCAGTGTGCGACTGTTTCGGTTTGTTTTTCTTTGACCACGCTCACAATATACAAGGCACCTTACAAAAGAAAGCATTGCCGATAAGCTAAGATAAATACATACGTAGATTTTATTTACATATGTACATGTTAGTCTAGTAGTTTTTTGAACAAAACTAAATCTCGTATGTATATGTTTTCTTTTTATAAATAGTTAAATCCAACGGATCTCATTAACTTGTTCTAAGAACCTATGATTCTGCAACAATAATAATTAACACAAATGAATTATTTACTTGGCAATAGGCAACTGATTTCCTACACTAATAATTGTGTGAAAATAAAAAATTACGCTTTCTTCGGGGTTTTGTAACGGTTACCGGTATTTTTCGGTTTCCAAATACCAGTATGATTTCAGTTCACAAAAATAAAGTTATAAACTTATGTAAAATTATTAACAGCTATATTGAAACTAACCGTTAAGCTTGAACTGGTTTCTAAACAACCGTTCGGTTTGAATAATTTCGGTTTCGGTATAATAAAAAAGTCTTCTTTCTGTTAAGGTTTCAGTTACGGTTACGGTTACATTCGTTGAGAACTACTTCCAAAATTTTTTAAATACCGTTTGGTTTGCATCCGTAAAATTAGCTCCAAACGAACAAAACCAAATGCAAGTACAAAATGTGTTTGTTTTTCTTTTGTTTTGTTTGGTGTGACGAGCATCAGCAAACGAATCCAAAAAAATCGAACGAAGCCGACGAAATGACAGCAAAAGCAAAGGAATAATTAAAATACCGGAGTGATTTAGAGTTGCTTTGGTTCTTTCAAGAACAAGGACGGCTTACAAGTTTTTCCTTTGTTAATAGAATGTAAAATTCAGTCATGTATGATCCTTAAAATTCAAGTAACAGAAGAATTTAAGATCTTGCGGTAGTAAAGCACAAATAATGGTAATTTTTCCCTACTATTGAAAGTTAACTGCAGAATTTTAAGCATTCCAGCCAGTAGTGACTCTTCTGAAAGGGCTTTCTCACAGACCAGACTTTAAATATCTGAGAAGAGAAGCAATATTATCTTAAACGGTGACAAGGCAAATGGAGACATGTTTTTAAATTATAATTAAAAAAAAAAATTAATATTAATATTATTTTAATGTTAGAACAAATCCATTTGAATGGAACCCGGTATCGCAAGTACAAAATTGTTTTTGGTTCTTCATTCGCACCTATTCACATGTTCCGAAATCAAGCATCTCATTCTTTCAAATATGAACATGATGCTTGCTTTGTTTTATTTGGTCATGAATGTCTCGTTTGCTGTTTCGAATCGATTCGTGCAAGACTCTCTCAGAGGCGCATTGATACCACAACTATATAAATATTTTGAATGTTAAATAATTATTAGCATTATGTTCTAGAAGAAGTGAACACCCTTGCACAACTTTTCTAATTTCTTTTTAAGTAGTCAATGTACGTAAACACAACAACATATTCACGGCTGCCACATGAAGAAAATATTTGGAGAAGAACAGATTATATCTATAATATGGGGATCCGTAAGCCGGACAACAACCAATGATGCTATCAATTTCGTATTTCTTTATTTATTACGATCTGGACGCAACACATCTCATATATACTTACCGAATTCCTTGTAATGTCCGAAACTTGTTTGTAAAATAAATTCGTTGTGAAATGTTGAATAAAATTCTAATTACTATATCTAATCTATTGCACTTCTGGAGATCAGTCTGACTTCATGATAATAATAAATTTGTATAGAATTATAGGCAAATTTTGCTTTCATAAATAAATTTTCAAATCAACGAATTCTATCAGTGGAGTCCCTCGAAATCGAGTTCACATTTGAAAAGAACAATGTTCATGCGTACGTACTCGTTATTGTCTATCTAGTGTGATTTGTCCAAAAAATCTAAAAAGTAATTATATTAGCTTTTAAAAATCTTACGGTGTATCGGTTCACCCGCTCAATGAAGCTTCAACAGGTGGCGAAAGCAGCTGCAACTGCAAGTAATCATGCAGTATATGAAAATTGCATTATCCCTATTGATGTACTTTCAGCTGACAACAATATCATCCCAGGAGGCGGCAACAGCAGCAATAATAACACCGGCGTCGGCCATATCGGACTTAAAGAAGCAAATAGGGGTGCCTGCAGTAGCGCCATAACGGAGGAGCTACTCCAAAAGTGGCGTGAGCATTTTTATAGCGAACCGAAGAACCTGCTAGCGCAGAATGTTTGTTCCAGGGTAGATCCCTTCGATGTCTGCCTGTCCCGTAAGGCGCTGGAGACGACCAATCATGTGTTCAACTACAAGGTGGAGACGGAGGGCAAACCGATTACCAATCAACGTAGCTCGGGGCGCTGCTGGCTGTTTGCAGCACTTAATTGCATACGGCTGCCCTTCATGAAAAACTGCAACCTGGATGAATTTGAGTTTTCACAAGCGTTCCTCTTTTACTGGGACAAAATCGAGCGATGCAACTATTTCCTCAACAACATCGTGAAGACGGCACAACGCGGCGAGAAGGTGGATGGCCGATTGGTCTCGTTCTTGCTGCTCGATCCCACATCTGATGGCGGACAGTGGGATATGCTTGTCAATCTGATAATCAAACACGGTCTAATGCCAAAGAAATGTTTTCCGGAGAGCTTTAGCTGCGAGTCCAGCATACGTTTAAACGCCATACTGAAGAGCAAGGTAATAACAATAATAAAACCGCAATTAATTTTCCGACTAATGTTTCATTTTGTTGCTTGCAGCTGCGTGAATACGCGCGCCACTTGCGAGTGCTGCTGGAACGACAGCCAAGTGAGGAGGAAATTGCCAGCAAGATACAGGAACAAATGGCTGAAATTTACAAAGTGGTTGGCATATGCTTAGGCATACCCGCCGAAACTTTCACCTGGGAATACTATGATAAATCAAAGAACTATCAGTCAATTGGGCCAATCAGTTCGCTAGAGTTCTACGAGCGTTATGTAAAGCCGCATTTCAATGTCGAGGACAAGGTGTGTCTCGTTACCGATCCGCGTCCCACTAGCAGCTACGATCAAGCCTATACGGTCGACTGTTTAGGTAATGTAGTCGGCGGACGACCTGTCCTATACAACAATCAGTCCGTCGAACTATTGCTGGCCATGGTCACAAAATCACTGAAAGCGGGCGAGGCTGTCTGGTTTGGCTGTGAGGTTAGCAAGCGTTTTGCATCCAAGCAAGGCATTGAGGATGTTGATGTGTAAGTTGCACCTGTAAATCTATTAACTTTCTTTTATATATAGTAAACATTCCATACAAGCAACTAAGCTGAACTAATTTTTACAAGAAAGTTGCTTATATGGAAAAAGTTGCTTATATAGAAAAGAGGAATATAAATTTAAAGATATATAATTTTTACTAGTTAAAATAATATTAATTACGTCTGCTAAGAACTGCTTATTCTGTGATTCGTCTCAAAAACAAGATCTCATTGCTTGAAAGTTTGAGGGAATCCATCACATTTTTGATGCTGATTCTGCTTCCTTCTTCCATATGACCCTCTTTGCTAACGATGTTTTCGTCATTTGCTGTTTCATGATAACGGTTCGTGGGAGATCATTCCAGGTTTCAACTATCAAAATCGCCACGACTTTTAAATTAATATTTTTAAGAGCTGAGACCATGTCATTATTGCCGTTGACAGAAGATGCTTTCGATACCGCTGCTTAAGGGATTTTATCACTATGGTTGCTTGTACAGAATTTTTGATAAAAAGAGAAAGAGAATAATAAGAAAGAGAAGAACAAGTTCCAGCTTATCATTAGGCAAAGAAAGAGCAGCTAGGCTATCATTTATTAAACTTTATCGTTGTTATTAGCTCTTCAAGGAAGATTTTTGCTTTAATTATGCAGTAATTTATCAATTCAGTTTTTATTATATACTGTGCTAGAGGAAGAAGATATGGATTTAATAGATGTTTATATTTGTACGTGTTGGGTCTGGACCAGGGTATTTTGCATTCGAGCAGTCTCGAGCATTTACACATTATTTATCAATATTTAATCTATTCTTGACTACGCTAAAGACTTTCGCATGTTTAATCATATACATTGTTCCTCTTCTTACTGCTGTCTTCGGGTGGTGCTCTGTCTCTTTTCTTTTTATGTACAGTCACGATTTCAAGCTGGTCTTCGACATCGATATACAAACAACATTCTCCAAAGCGGATCGTCTTATCTATGGTGAATCAGCTATGACGCATGCCATGGTCTTTACGGCCGTCTCTGTAGATGTAAGTACAACTTTCGTATTGCCAAAACCATTATGTAATTTGATTATTTTTCCGGTGGACAGAAAAGCGGCGTTGCCCATAAGCTGCGCGTGGAGAACTCTTGGGGCGAAGATCGTGGTGAAAAGGGATATCTGGTCATGTGCGCCGATTGGTTTAGGGAGTTCGGCTTCGAGGTGGTTGTCGATAAGAAGTATGTGCCCGAGGATGTGATGCGTGTCTTTGACATGGATCCTATTGTACTGCCTGCCTGGGATCCCATGGGCACGCTGGCGCAGTAAATGGCTTTCAGCCAAATTGAAAAGCTTTACAATAACAATAACAACAAGTTAGCACACAAGCAATAATCCGCAAAAATTCAAGATATATGTTCAATTTTGGTCATAATATTATGTCAAATTTTTAGCCAGTTTTCTATTATATTCTCCCTTTTTTTTGTTTTAAATATATGTGAATATGGTATATGTATATAATATATATATGTATAATTGTGTGTATATATATATGCATATACATATAAATATATATATAATTTATTTGTACAGTATAGTTTCCTTAGCTGCCTCGATACTTAGTTGCATCGGTACACTATCTGCCTGAATTTTTCATTGGGCTGCATTAAAATAATTACGTTAAGGGTTTATCCCCACTAGTAACTTTTGAAAAAAAATTAAAATTTTTTTTTTTAAGTATAACTATCTAAGAATACGTTGTTTCAAGTCAATCCGAACAAAATTGACCGAAATATAAGCGTTGAAAGAGAAGACTCCGTTAAACTTAGAACGTGTTCTGAAATTTTTGTAGTCGGTGAGCAGAATTACTCGAAAACTACTGAGCCGATCTTTTTGAAACTTAACAGGCTTTTTCAATACATAGAAATTTAGTGTTTGATTGTCGATGAAAATTGGCTGTTTTATAGTCAAAAAACGAAAATTGAAATCAAAATCCTGTTTGCCACAATTGTAACTTAATATTTAATAATTTTCAATAAAAAAATCACTGAAAGGCTTCAATGTTATATTATACACTTTAAGATGTACGACCATTACGTTTACAAAAGTTTTGTAGCTTGCGTAAAAATTTTGTTGGAAATAACCAATTTTCTTGTACTACAAGTTGGGGTAACCCCTTGACTGTCTTTGCTGCCTCTAATGTCAGCGCAAAGTACTTGAGGCAGCTAAGCTAATTATACTTTATCTGCAATCAAATGAAATTGAATTAAATTACTATCTTCAAAAATACCTCAGTTATTCCACAGCTAATGAAGCCAACTTTAAATTTCGCCATTAATTAGCCTCCCTCTGTTCAAAATTTCGTTATCTAGTATGATCAATGAATCAAAACTCTTCGATAGAGAGTTAAAGATTTCAGCTTCTTATTTAACAACTCCTTAATTTTTAAAACTTGCGAGTCCCTGTAAAATCTTGCTCGAACAATTATATTCGAGTATACTAATAGTGGAGGTTTAATCGATCTTTCAATAATAGCGAGATTTTTCTTCGTTACTATTTTAGCAAAATAACTTCTCTTCATTACTTTGGAATTAAGGGCAGTAATATTGTAACATATATTTTTACAACTTGATATTTATGTACATATGTATATCTATATATTTAAATATACATATGTATGTATATATAGATACATGCATGGATCTGACTCTAGCCATATAAATATACATACATACTCGTGACGTCAATTCTTTTTTTTAGCGTGTTAACTAATCTACATACAAACATATACAACTATTTGCATAAAAACAAAACTGCGTAGCTTAAGTAAAAAATTAGAATGTTCTGTTATGACGAGGAAAATGTTGTGCGTGTCTTTTGGTGCCGGCCAAGTGCAGTTGAAATGTAAATGCATTTGATACGTACATATACACATATATAAAATTCAAAAAATATTATTGAATGCATATTTTGAATATCTAAATTGTATAATTTGGCGCTTAAAGACTATCGGTAAACCAAGAACAATTCCATTTTATGCATAAACTTAATCGACAGCAAACAGATTGAATGTACATACATATAAATAATATCAGTGACAGTGTCCAGATTCTCGACGACTCCTGCGCTCTTCATACTCGAATCGCAAGCGTCACCAAATGCCCAGGCACATGCGCATTAGCCGCTGGTCAAACTCCTTGTGCTGGAGCGCAAATCGGTATTGGGTGCGAATTAGATGCTTGGCCTGGCGCAGTTGGCCTCTCTGGATCAACGATATGCTGTAGTATAGCTTGCAGCGCGCTTGCAGGAACGGATCACCGAGACGCAGGCCAATCGTCAGCTGTTGCAGCGAGATTTTGCCAGCCGTCTCGGCCTGTAAATTTCAAATATTGTATATGCGGTAGCGTGCTTTATGTTATAGTACTACTTACACATCGCGCAAACTGTTCGCCCAGTGCCGAGAAGCCGCCACCCAGCGTGGAGAGCCAGGACATTAAGTGCTCAACCTCAATGTGTTCCCAAATTGTATGCGCCAACATATCCGACCACTTGTAGTCGATGGTGTCACGTTCCGGTGGACACAATGCTAACCATAACAGCTGAACTCCATGCTCACGCTGTAGCTTTTCACTCAGCACCTTCTGTTGGAGCAGTTCGCGCAGCCAGTAGTTGGCAGTGATGGCATCCAGCTGCAAGGGCAATCGACGAACCGAGGTATCCTTTGCCTTGCCGGTTTCGCTAGCCGGTTGCTGAATTGACTTCCGATTGTAGTAATGGCGGTGTTGCCAATAGTCACAGACACACACCAGTAGTGTCATGTTATGATTGCCGCGTATGATGCAGTTTGAATTAATATGGCAGCTGAGCACATAAGGCACAGCGAGATAATCGTGTTACAAGTCTTACCCTATTTTACATATATGCATGTTTGTTGTGCCACCTGATTCTATTAGTACTTTTTACGATCTGGCAACGCTTGCGATGATTTGACTCGATACATCGATAGCTTTCCCAGTTCGATTGTTCCGTTAGAAGTGCTGAGGAAATGGCAGAAAAAAAATCATAAGGGTATTCCAGTTACGGATTTTGATTTCGTCGATCAGCTGTTCACAGCTGGTTCATGCCAAATGAATGGTGTGTAAAGTGGGAAATCTAGTCCCACTAAAAACACCAGGCAGCAAATTTGACTTATTTCTTCTAACATTTGTCAAAACTACTTTTCTGATACATATAGGTTGTAAAGTTGTACAACATTTTTGTTTACATTTTTCATAGGTGAGCTGTCCGTCTCGTGAACGCTTTAACCTTTTTTAAATAGCCTTAAATTTCCTAACGATCGGTCGAAAACAAAGCATCCCTTGTCATCGGGAAATTAATTAATACAATTTATTGTATAAAAATAAAAAAATGTGGAAAATAAATGGGTCTATATGAATAAAATAAAGTGGTTTTGGTAAATGTCACAATCTGGTTTTTACCTAATGTTATTTGTGTGACCGATTTTTTTCAAAGAAATTAATCTGTCACGCAATATATATATTAATATATTTATTAATTAGCATCAAATGCCGAGCCGATGCACAGTGGACAAATCCACTAAATAAGTTTTAGTTAGTAACAAGTTTCGAAACTTTTTTAATATATTCGATTACCAATTTTTCAATCACCTTTAAAATATTTTTCTATTAATTTTAAAATACTTTTGTATTTAGCTTTCAAAAGAAACAAACGATTCTACTTCGCAAACATTTTTGGTCCAATTTACTCAACGAAAAAAAAACAACAAATATCACTGCCGACGGCAGTCCGCGCTAGTGACGAAAGTATCACGAAGGATGCGAAAGGCGACTAGCAATATATACAGGATAAATGGAAAATTTGCTATAACTTTCCGATCAGATCGAGTTATATACCGATCGAAAGGTTTTACCTAACAAAAGTGCATACTTTGACTTTTAAAACTTTCAACTTTTGAAAACTCACCTGGTTCGTGAGATAATTTAGATGATTGCGGCAAATCGCACCGTTGGAGCCTTTCGGTAAAATTTTTTAATTTTCTACGATTCTTATTAAAAATTCGCATCCAATGACACCTCAATCAAAATCTGTTTAGTGGTTCAAAAGATAATAAAATTTGTAATTTTTAGAGGCCTTCCCAAAATGAGATGAAATGTCAGTTTGTCTGTTTGTGTGTTTGCTTGTATCAAAGCGTTGAAATAGCTAAAATGTTTGAATGTGGATCCATTCCCACTCATAAAATTAGAAACTTTAGCACTACAACCGTAGTATCCAAACGATAGAAGCTACAGATATGTTTTATAAGTCGTTAAAAAGGTATTTTGAAGATCTTTTAGGCATACCTGTAATATTTTTTCTGGAGTACATATAGTTAGACCCCGTATTAAAAAAAAGTACAGGGGTCTATTAACTTTGTCTCAAAAAAAATGTGCGTAACAGGCAGAAGGAGGCGTGGCAGACCCTATAAAGTGTATATATTCGTGATCAGCATCAACAGCCGAGTCGATATAGCCATGTCCGTCTGTCCGACCGTCTGTAAGAGCGCCTAGATATCAGAGACTATAAAAGCTAGAGACTCCAAACTTGGTATGTAGGTCCGTCTATATTGCAAGCAGATCAAGTTCGTTTTAGATTTTGGCCACGCCCACTTTAACGCCCACAAATTAGAAATACTACAATTTAAAAATCTAACAGAATATGCATATGGGATGGTCCTATACATTCTGACCAAGTTTGGTTGAAATCGGTCCACTATATCATATAGCTGCCATTGGAACAATCAGTTGAAAATCAAGCTTTAGTATGAACAACTTTTTGTTTATTGAGTTACCCCAACCAATTTAACAGAATATGTATCCGGGGTTATCTTATACATTCTGACCAAGTTTGGTTGAAATCGTTCCTCTATATCATATAACTGCCATAGGAACAATTAGTCGAAAACCAAGCTTTTGTATGAAAAACTTTTTTGTCTTAACCAATTTAACAGAATATACATCTGGGGTGAATTTATATTAAGTATGAAAACTTTTGTTGTTTCTGAAGAAATCACAATCAGACTCGCAGATTGGAAATTTTCTTTTGTCTTATTGATCCTGATACAATATTTTATATATGTAGCGATTTATATTATTTTCTTTTAATCAGGAGTTGCATTTCCATAGTAAGAACGGGGTCTCCGACAGTCGACTATGCTCGACTGTGATTAATGAATTGCTTAAAATTAGTCAATATTAATCAATTTTTAATTATTATTATTGTTAACTGAATATATACATTTTATTTGGAATATATAGAAGACTGCAACAAAAAAGTGTCGTAGCAGCCAGAGCTCGAGATAACCAGTGCTGCAAGACAGTTAGTTTTTATTTTGCAAGAAGGCGGTATTTAATTTATTCAAATGAGTTGGACTTTTAGGGTCTTCCTGAAACGCATTTTGAACTTTTTGTATAAGAATTAGTTATATATTCAATATAATATCGTTCGTCATATCAGAAATATTCGTGGATATCAGAAATTTTGGTGCATGGAAATGTTTTCGTCACTAGAATTTTACATCGTAAAGAGCGTTTTTTTTTTTTTAGAAGTATTTCATTATCCCACGAATTAGATTAAAATACATTGAATCGAATACGAAAATCTTCAACTTAAGAGATATTGATTACAAATTGGGCACATGAAAGCTTACAATCTAGTGTGCTAATCGGATAATAAGCAGTAAAAATATTTAACTTCATTTTTTATTAATTTGTAGGGAGGGCAGCAGCAGAATATCACAGTAAACAGAACTTGAAAGAAGGATTGAAGCTCTGTAGACTAAAGTGTAAAATAACACACGATTGACCGTACACAAGATTAAATTTTTTATGTTTTAAAATTTTTTGTGCAAAATGTGTAATGCATTAAAGTAGGCGTCTGAGCCCCTAAAAGTATATAGTATTGATCAGGACGACGACCTTAGCAAAGTAGTCTCTCAGATATAAAGCTATCTTGATGAAACTTTGTACAGTTCCGTGTTTTTGTTGCAAACAGTACTTATTTTGGAACCAGCCGGATGGATCACTATATCACTAAATGTCTAATTTTTTTTTTGCAAAAACAGTGAGTCAAAGCCATTGATATGTCACATTATTAGTACTTCATTGATTCACCTGCTCCATTTTTATTAGGAAATGGGACGGGCTTAAATATAGTATACCCCTCTTGTTGAATAATGTTTACACTACATATTACGTATGTGTGTATGTATGAATATGTTTGTATGTGAATAAAAGAGCACCTTAGTAATTTATCCGAAAGTTGACTATATACTTATGTGGATGGCTGCTAAATACCCGTACTCCCTCGAACTAGTCATCCCCCGTTTTGGGTTATCTTCGTCACACGGCAACAGTTTCGAGTATAAGGCGATCGCGATAACCCCAATAATACTCTTTAAAGCGCTTCAACGCCGTTCGAATTCATTACAACTGTATTTTAGTTACTATCTGAGCTTCAGTCCGTACGGTCGTAGTGCGCTGCCAAGAACTCGACTCGAGAATCAAATATAAATAAATACCTTGTGAATATACTATTGAAATACTCCATATGAAATTCTATCTGTTTGTGATTGTGGCTATTGCCTATTTGGCATACGTTAGTTCCGGTAAAGTTATTTGTTCTTGTTTTTTTTTCTTAACATTTATATAACTATGGAATTTACCAGTGAAAATGTCTTATATAATAATGGATTCCAAATTGACCATATTTTTTCCTCTATAATCTGACTCGGTTTCTTATCATTGTTTAAATATATTGTGCATACACACATGCATATGTTCTTAGTCTTTGCTTATCTTTCGATAACCGAATGCTTTTATTGTGCTCGAGTGTTTTGTTGTTGTTCATACGATATAACCGGCAAACACTTGCCTTACATCTGTTACGTTTTTAATGAATTTACATACATACACATGTACGTATTTTTACCTATGTAAATATCCAAAATTATTTGAAATGTAATCTAGTTGTGATTTCTTATAAATGTAAGTGAATATTTAATGCAAACAAGGCCTATACCTTCACTTACTGCAAGAGTGAGTCATCGAGCCATAAGTCAAAGAAGGTGATATACCATGTCAGTCGGATGTACATTATATGTATATTTTAAAACGAGATTATGTACAGTAACGCGTAAATTCAAAATCTTCGAAATTTAGGACGTTGTAACGACTTAAGATTAATAAGCGTTTCGATTCCACTAAATAACTTAATTAATTCAATAGATAGGTGTATGGGTTATTTTTTTTATGACACACAGATATAATATTTAAGAATGAACAATATTTGTAATAGGTAGCTGAGCATACCATACTAAAATATTGGTAATGCTTCAGCTAACTATCATCCTTCAGGGGCAATTTATGTATATCATGTATTGTCATAATCAGTCGTAAAGTTCCACCTAGGCTCAATTTAATATTATCACAATGGGCAAGCTAGTATTATAACACATGTTTGTATATTTATGTACGTATAAGAACACATACAAAACCACGCCCCAGTGGATCAAACAGTGAGCTTTCGCTAAACTCTCGTATGCGAGCTTAAATGCGGGCAAAAAGCATAACATAACAATATTTTAAAAACAGTTTATTCGTTTTTTGTCCGTTTTCAGAGACAGGAACGTTTTGCACCTCTAAGATCCGATAAAGTTATCATAACTGTCTCGCAATCGAGTCTTTTACGAGCTATCGCCTTGAGTCCGTTTTCAGATTCGATGATGAGCATTTGCACGTTTCACATCCGCATATGTAGCTCTAGTTTACAATATAGTTGACGAAGTTTTGGTGCACTGGGTACGTTCTTGAATGCAGCGCATTTGTACATTTAAGCAGTTGTAGCAGCCACATTTAGATTTGATTTAAGAAATACGTAAATAATTCAGTGTCCATTTAAAATTATTCAAGAAATATTTTTAAATTTTAGATTTATTTTAGTCGCATATTGCATTAAAACATCGCTCAAATAGTTTTCAAACCTCTTAACAAGACATTCCCGCAACGGGTATAAGATTGTTGCAGCAGTCTAATTAGAAGTCTATCATTTAAATTGATCTGATATGATCAATATCACATTTGCTCAATCAATTATGTGCCAATAGGATTCAATTAAAATCAACATTGTCACAGATTTTGAGACTTTCTTATATTAATGTCTAAAATGATTTGAACTAAAATGCTATACCAATAATCAATAATTAAAGCATACATTTGAGCCAGTCAAACAAAGGTATTTTCAAATTTAAATACTCTTTACATCTGTAGTTCCTTGAGTGTAGAGTTCATTTGTGTTCTTTTAGAGTTTGCTTTTGTTTGACATACCCTGAACCCTGTAGAAGTAAATAAAAGCGTATAGATGTTTATTTCTTAAAATTAACCCAAGTAAATCTGCTCTTCCATTTTTTCGTTTCACTCCCAAAGAGGGATGCGTGCAGTGCCACTCGAAGACTGATGTGCGCTGTGCCGTCGATTCAACATCGATTCTGGCCAAGGATTGCAAAACGAATAACGGAATGTGCTATGCACGAGTGCAGGGTATGTGTTGTTAAATGTGACTAACACTTCAAGGGGCTGTGGTCAATGGCGAGCATACTTTGTTCCAATTTTTGCAGATGGTTACACCATTCGTGGCTGTGCCAGCGATCTGGATAACAGCACGGTCCAAACATGCAACAATGAGTTGGAGTGCCAGATTTGTAGGTTCTCCGAGGGCTGCAACCGTGTGCTCTTCCCACAACATCGCGCCCATTGCCTGCAGTGTTCGGGCAACTCAACCAATTCCACCTGCGCCACCGAATACAATGCCGCCATAAAAGTGTGTCCCATTTACCGCCTGGGTGACAAGTGCTTCATTCGCAACAGCCAACGACTGGCCGACGGCTCATTCCAACGCGGCTGCCTGAGCTCCGCCCAGGCCAACAAGCTGTGCATCAAGGAGGGCAACTGTTTTACCTGCGATGGACGTGGCTGCAACGCCCTCAAGCCGGACAACGCCCTCATCCCATTGGCTCGCGATGGCGCCGTCTCAGTCATCCTCTCCTTGACACTGCTGATGGCTTGTGGCATCATCAGCTTGACACTCTAAGGGATGGATAGAAGCGGAGGATCGGAAGCGGTTCACTACAAGATTCAAGCTGAGCATTGAACGACTTATTTAATTGGTCATTTGTATTTTTATTTACAATTCGCATATGATTCCTTTCATTTTTTAAAAGTAAAAAGAAAATAAAACAACTAAAACTAAGAAAAACAAGTCAAACTGATGAAATTATCGCGCCTTTGATCTGCAACAACAAAGATTTCCTTTCTGAGTCACAACACAAGAACCGGAAGCTGCGCCAATGGGGTGCATAAATTTATCAACGCCTCGAAACAAACGCTAGTCTCCCAATTGACTCTGAATGGGACAAATGCGGAAACATTTGCCGAGTATCCAGCACACGCACAGATACACATGAACTTATACACATACACTTACTGTTGTATGTATGTATGTATAGATATGTATATGAAAGAAGGAGATTAATGTGTTAAGTCAATACTCTTAGGTACAAATAAGCGCACATACGTACATAACCCATACATACATAGGTATCTACTAGATACTATCTTGATCTCTAATAGAACAACTTGGCAATTGTTTTTTTTTTGTTTTTTTTTATCAATTTTAATACACTAAAAAAAATGCGGGATTCCGGGATAAAATCAATAGCAAACGATGTCTGTAAAATCAAATACTTTAAGAATACATGCTTAAACCAAGAATATTAAACTTGAATTTCACAATAATAATAATGCATATATCGTTCTTATCGGTTCAGTTATCAGCTCAACCGAAGGTTAGAGACAATGTCTTCAACCGGATTTGGCCATGAACGAGCTTTAACGATCATTAGATCATCAGCAAGTAATAAATGTATATACTCAATTAAAACAGTCAAGCAGCTGCTACAGTCGAGTCAAGGCAAATTCTTTCCCCCTCGTTTATTATCCGATTCTGATAAGACTGACAGATCCTTATCAAAAATTTATCGATCAATTACTTCAAGACATTCATAACTTAAAAACCTCGAATTTCGAGTTATTGCAGCAGGAATATTCATAATATCCTGTTCTATTTTTGTTATTTTATTTGTTTATTCGGTAAAAATATTATTTCAATATGTAGTACATATGTATATTAAGCTTTTAATATCCGTTAGAATTCATATACTGCCATGTCCTTATTTTACAATTCTGGTAAGTTTGCTGGGTTATATCGAAAGTCAGCTGTGTGAAATAAGAAGAAGGAGAGATAAGAATGGATTGTGGTTTCCTACATAAGTTTTAGCAATTTATGAATATCCACTAAGATCATCAATGAATGATCTAGCCAAAGAAGTAAGAGATCCTATGCACAACGAATTTTGGACAAATGTGGCAAGAAGAAGATAACACTTGGAAGAATATTCCATTCTCCAAATGCCGCGTTCCTTTAGGTTCTATAAGGCATGCGATGTGTCTTAATGATCCGAAAAAGCTGTAAAGCACCCTTTACTAAATGAATGCAACTTATTGTATAATCGACAATATGTTCCTTTCTCTCCTTGCTCTTATTATTCTGCCCTCCTGATTTTCGGAGTAACACAACAAAGTTGCCATTATGAAAGTTAAGAATATAACAGGATATGAATTAATATAGAACATATTTGTTTCCTTCTATTTATATAGTGCATAAAGCCTCATCTGACGCATTTTTAAATTTCATTGATGAGTTACTGTCAACTTATCGCAACTTAAATCCAATCCAATTTAATTTCCAAATTCAACTACGTAATTAAATTCAGTGAACATGGCCGTAAACAATAACCTAAGGTCTTTTGCATTTACTAATCTAATCTGATAAAAGATATAGGGTACCTCGTTGACCGTCAAGCCCTCTCGACTTCCACTGATTTATTAATTTCGATTAGCAGACGATGCCATGAGTTTGCCATGAGCTTTAATTCGTTTTTACAGATAGAGGCCTACACAGACGTTTGTATTAGAAACTACATTGAATAGCAAACAAATAACTTGCACAGATCATTGAAAAGGTGAAGATTGTCCAAGAAGCTGCATCAACAATAGATGAGCATTTTAACTTTCACATTAGCAAGATGCGCAAGCTCCAGATTCAAGTGCTGACACGTGACGGTCGCAAGAGCATCTACGAGACCGATCGCTTTCGGAATGTGGCTGACCTGAAGAAGCGCATAGGTCGCACTTTGAACGTGCCGATGGCATTCAGCAGGCTGACATATAAGGGCCGCTTGCTGACCAATGGCAGCATCCTGGAGGACGAGGGAGTCAAGCGCATGTCCACGCTCGAGCTGCACTGGCAGCCACTGGTGCTGACGCCGAAGCAGTACCGCGAGAAGGAGCTGGAGCTGGACAAGCAGGACCTGAAGCAGCGACATGTGTCGCGCATCGTCAACAGCTACGATCAGACAGTCAAGAAGGTCATCCACGATCGCACTCCCAACGGAGTTCGTCGGACATGCGACCAGTTGAAGGACAAAAGGTCGCCCAGCTCCGATGATATGCAAGATGTCCGCCAGTGATCAGGCTCAGCCGCTGCAGCAGCCACAGCAGCCGCAGCAGCACAGGGAGCATGAACCGGAGGAGCAAAGCTCGGCATCTTCTGATGAACTGGATTTTCTAGCTGCGTATTGGTGCTGCCCCAAGAGTGATACCAAGAAACGAAGCGCGGCCTTGAACTATGAGCCCAATTTAAAACAGGGCAATCTCAGAGCGGATGCCAGGAAGCTGGACATTATTTGCGAGCTTCAGAGTTCGGTTTCTTGCGCTGAGTACCCTTGCAATATGCTCAAGGATGACGATGATGATCTACTGGGTGAGCTTCTGGAGGAGCGCTGCTTAGGCTGCAAGCATCAACCATTTCGCACCGGGATTCGCCTGACGGCTGGCAGAATGTCTCATAGTATCATCTCCAATATCAGGAAGAACATAAAGAATTGCAAGAAATAAATAGTTCGCATTGGGTGCAAGGAACTGGCCTGCACAGTTTGGATCAGGCATTGGACAATTTTTTGATTTCATTATTAGTTAACATTTTGGTTTGGTTTTCATTCGATTAACAAAATTGCAATATGTACGCCTTGCTAAAAGCAGTATTCAAAAAAAAAAGATGAAAAGATATGTCAATCATTTTGCAGTTCATTCCAAATTCTAATTATACCCATGATAAATATCCCAGCAGGATTTGTACGTTATATGTATGCTCGCTATATGTACATAAGCATAATATTATATCTTATTTGCAATCTCTCTGATATTCCAATTGGAAATATCAATCGTCAGTCAGCAGCTATTAGGATTTGTATTATTATAATTTATCTTGAAAATGAGTATGATAAAATTTGTATAAGTACCAAAATATATTCAAGCCCTAACTTAACCCTAAGGGGGCGAATACTTATCACGTTTTAAGATTGTTGACAAAACCCAAGAAAATAAGTTGTATTAGCAATTTTGAGACATATACAAAATTATTGTAAAATACAAGTTTAAAATTCTTGATTTCAGCATGAATTTTGTATGTACATATGTATGTATTCAAGATATTATTATTAAATTTTCATAATAAGCGGATAAAATTATATGTATTTCGTACTCGAATTAAACAAATTTCAAAGTTACCGAATTTTTGACGCTCTTTGGAACTGATTTAATGATACTAGTATCATTATCCATTGAAATACTCTTCTCATTTGGATACTTATTTTTTCATGTTGGATTACAATAAGTAATCTTTTGTTAATTATGAATAAATTATGGCGATTATAAAGCTTAAACAATATCGCATAATTCAGTGCATTCGTAAATTCAATTATTCATTATATACAAGTACGCTGCTGCTGACAGTTCGATTGAACAGTCAATCCAATAGGTTCGGGTTCAGGTTTGGTCTTTGGTTTAGGTTCTGGTTATGGATATGGATGTGGATGTGGTTGTAGTGCACAGGGCCATAGCGGGACCTAGAGGAGAAAAGCCAAACAAAATGCAAACTACTTAACTCAAAATAATTGTAAACAGCTCACAGAGAAACAACAGAGCACCCAAGTGGGAAATATGTGAATCCTTGGCGTAACTGGATGCTAAGATTTATAATGGATTAGCCAGAATACACTCGTTTATATACAATACATGCCGAGGTAAACAAATATTGTAGTATGTGTCGGGGGTTCAGGTACATGTGGACGAGCAAGGCCCAGGTGGGGAAGGAGTCGAGCACCAATGGAGCAGCAATGGCGGCGTCTGCATTTACGGTTAATTGAATGAGTGTGGGTGATGAAAAACAGACACCAACCAAGAAGACAAAAGCCACAAGCGGCATCAACGATTCCACTTCCACACAGTTCGCCGCAGCCTCAACGGATTCTAATTGACGAGATCTACGAGTACTCGTGTGTACTCGTAGTACAAGTATCTCATGGTATTCCCTTGGATCGGCCTAGTCCCAGTGCCAGTGCCAGTCTCAGCCCCAGTTCCAGACTAATGCTAATGCTAATGGCTAACAGACGCCATTTTGAATCGTATAAGCCACATGAACAACTGAAAACGCCAATGCCTCGCTGCAGGCATCGATGCTCAGGAGAACTCATCATCTTGGGCCACATTTTTCGGTTTATTTAGTGTCGAGGCTATGGCGCAATTTGTATTTATGGCCAGGCCATAGACGACCACCACCACCATGTGGCAGCAGTCCAATTAAAAGCATTTCCCAAATGAGTGCCATGTGAACAGCTCGAACCGTTTTACGCTTCTACAGAGCTGAAGTATCCAATGAGTCAGCACGCCCCCTCAAAGCCAAACAGCATCTCAAGAGAGAGTGCGCGAGAAAAACAGAGAAAGAGAGAGGGAGGGAGAGGGAGAGGAGAGGGAGAGGAGAGGGAGAGGGAGAGGGAGAGGGAGAGGGAGAGGGAGAGGGAGAGGGAGAGGGAGAGGGAGAGGGAGAGGGAGAGGGAGAGGGAGAGGGAGAGGGAGAGGGAGAGGAGAGGGAGAGGGAGAGGGAGAGGGAGAGGGAGAGGGAGAGGGAGAGGGAGAGGGAGAGGGAGAGGGAGAGGAAAAGAAAAGAAAGAGAAAGAAAATATCAATTAAGGTGAACTGCCTCGACCAGTGACGAGACCTCGGGGCGTGGCCTTTCGTCACACTTGAATGTCAATAATCATACTGGCACCCATTGGGATAGCGTAATGATTAAGAGAGGAACATACAGTGAGCTCAACTAATGACAGCCACAACTAAAATGTCAGTCCCTTAACGCAAAGTCCATTTCATGGTACGGTTATTTGCTTAGATACAACATTGAAAATAATAATCTTAGGGGACGGCAGACCACGCTAGTGACGAAGCATCACGAAGGCTCTAAGGGCGACGAACATACTAAATATAAAGGAAGAATAGAAAATGTTCTATGACTGTTCGAACAGATCAAGATATATACCGATCGAAAGATACGTGTTTTAACGACTTTTTATTTAAGAAAAATAAACTATAGACATAATGACTGAATACAACATTGTTATAAAACTAAGGATCAAAATCACTAGAAATAAAGTTGTTTTAAAAAAATAAGAACATTTTTATATATTTACATTTTATTTACAAATCACAAAAATTGGCGGAAGATAGATAAGAAAGTGAGACCAAGTCACAATAAAATCAAAAATATAAACTTAAATTGCAGCTATACTTTAAATAAAGACATTCTTAATTTTTTTCGGAATTCCGGAATATAATAAATATTTGCAATGGCAACACTTTTGCTAATCGAGTCAAAGATATATTAGTCATATATTAGATATATCTTGAATTCTTTATTTTACAATTATGTTACTCATTGTCAACTTTGTTACTTACTAGATTCATAAGTCATCACAACTATTTAATATATTGTTTTATTAAAACTACGCTTTTCAAGAGTGTTTACTGTAAATCTGCTTGAGGAATTTTGACTTGCATGCCCTACAGAAAACACGCTGGGATTATCAATTATTTTCAAGTTTGTTTCTTCCAAATAGGGATTATTAAAATTCAAAATTTTGGATCATTTCCAACCACTTAAAAAACGTGTGTTTATCAGAGTCAGGATGATAGGATATTAGTATCACAAAAAATGTGTCCTTTGAATAGATTTTTTTTTTAAATAATTGAAATTCCATACCGATGGGAACAAATTGTAAACATATTAAATTTTTTAATATTCATAATATGTTTATGTAATTCATAGTATGTATGCACATATTTATATAATGATGTTAATACGTGTAAAGTGTAGTAAACTCGTGCGCATAACTAAATACGCAGAAAAAATCCAGGATTCCGGGATAAAATCAATCCCAAACTTTGTCAAAAGTTCGGTAATCTCGGATTTCCTTAAATTGAGTACGAAATATTTGATTCAAGTACGGTTTTTAAGTTCCTTCTCTTGAAATGTTTTGATTATCGGGGCTATATAAGAATTTTTTTTAGTGAAATTAAATGTATTTGTTGTTCTTTTTTTGACTATTTTAATACTGTGTGGTTGCTATATTGTGTTGATTCAACAATTATTATTATTATTATTGTATAGAACACTTTATTTTGATATTTAAATATTTCACAAATGTGCGTGACTTAATATTATAAAATAAGAGTGCAGGCCAATTTGGTCTTTTCTACTTAAACGAAAATATATATATGTATTAATATATCCTTAATGATAAGGAACATAATATGAGGGGGAAAAACATGTACAAGAAAAATCCCTTGATTAAACAACAATATCCTCAATATAAGTATACATAAACTTTGAAATTTAAAATGATTTTTCTGTATGTGTAGGAAACTGACTGGCAATGTAGCAATGTAGAGCAGCGCATCCAGAGACTGGCACTGCCCATACAGAATACTCAACTTATGCAGAAGGAAGCTGTGCTGCCATTGGCCAACTCGATGAGCGCACACACGCGCACGCACACGCACACACACACACACACACACACACACACACACACACACGAGGCGATGCTAAATTTGGATACTGGTCGCGATATTCTCAAGTGGCACGGCGATTGGTGAGCAACGCCGTCAGTTGCTGCAGCAGCAGCAGCAGCATCCCAGCATCCCAGCCCACTGAGCATCCATTGGATGTGCGGCCGATGCGCCTTTCTCATTCCGCAGTCGAGCTCTTGACGATACGGAAGCGAGCGCGTTTACAGCAGCAGCAGCGGCAACTAGTGGATTTAAAAATCTACTCCCAATTCGAATCAATTGTACACAGTCGTGTATTACGGTATCGCGGTATCACGGATCGCAGATCACGAGTCGACGTCATCAGTTCACACTTAGTCCAAACGTGGAAAGTGAGGCACCTCAACGCTTCAAATTCGCAACTGCAACAACAACAACAATAACAATAACAACAGCAACATAGCAGCAGCCACAAAAACAATTAACCGTGCTACCACCGAGTTTATCATTCAATCAATCGCACGTTCAATCAATTTGATAAGTGAAGAGTGTCAACAAGAAGTTGGTAGTCAACGCGATCGAACCATTAAACGCCAAGTTTTATAAATCATGCAGATACGGAAAATCGAAAGGAAATATCAAATAGAAAACTGAAATATCGAAAGATCGGTAAAAAATATCTGAAAATTGCGTCGAGGTGTTGAAGCGATTGCAATTTGTAGTTTCTTTTTTTTCCAAGTTAGTTGTTCTGATTGACACACTGACAACTTGATCGGCAGCTTCGATTTTTCAACACGTTCGCAGGCCTCATTTGAATTTTGTTTACACTTATATTGTATCCGAATCGCCTGTGCCCGGTTGTTAATATCCCAATTTTTTTGCAGTGCTCGTGCTTGTGTGTGTGTGAGTGTAATAATCAAATTTGACAACTGCGCGAAAAATTTTTCAAATCAAAACAAATCAAGTACTGAATACCAAATCAAAAACATGTAAATGATTCAGTAATCTTTCGACTTTGTTGTTGTTTTTTTTCTGGATTTGCTTTTGGATACATGTAAATACCTAGATATTCTGGTGTTCTGTTTCTGATTTCGGAAACACTCGCCCATACTTTGCTCTGATCTAAAACTGGTCTACAAAAAGCAAAACTCCATCGGCTTCACAAATGACTCACGCAATGGGGCCCACAGAGTTTGCCAGCGCCACACACATGGTGGCCACAATGCCATTCCTGGACAATGGCCTAAACGCGGGGAATCTGGCGGATTATGGATGCTATGCAAATGATTACTGGACATTGCCCTATACAACCGGCGGACTAAGTCCCATGAAACAGATTGAAGGTGAGTTGAGTCGGCAAAATATAGATATTCTCACACTGGAATATCAAATATTTGTATGGATTTGTATATTTGTAATATATGCACACTGGACTATAATCAAACTAACATCAATGGATATACGAGTTTATACAGAACAATTAAGATATAGTGCTGAAATTGGTAATAATTGCTTGAATACAAATAACCAATCGATTGACAAGTATCCGACCTTATTCTCTTAATAGAATATACAGAAGTATGATAGAATACCCCCAACAATGTATTCAATAATTATTCAAAAATATTGTTAGGATATTGCAGATTTAACACCATAATAATCTTTCAATTGGTCTTCCAACTCTAGTGTGCTTTGCACTAAACTAATTTATTTTAATTTTCTAATATTAGTAGTATGTATATGTTTTTTTTTGTATAATTTTCCGACGAAAAAATATTTAAAAAAATCCATATAAAATCTTCGGACAAATACCAATAAGATTTGTCCGGTATGATTCAGCCCACAAAAAAAAACTACTTTCAATAACGCTAATTCTATTATATTTGTGTATTTACTTATTTTATGTTCGAAATGTTGTAGTTAAGTCTATGGTTAACTCTTAAAACAAAGCAATTCGTACAAAACAAAAATTCTTTTGATTCAAAACAAAATATCTTTTGAGTTCTTAGTGAAAATACAATTTTGGTGGAACGATGTGACCACCTTAACTACTTTATTGAATTAATTGTTTAGTGGTCTAACTGTTTTTTGTTTTTGTACTCAGTTGCACAATTTGCTGAATTTGGATCAAGTTTGAGTTGTACTTAAATCAGTTGTACATTTATTGAGTACAATTGAAATCAGATGATGTTACCCAACTTCAGTAATTTCAATCTTGGTGGGAAGTCAACTTTTAAATGTGGCGTTTCAAATCAAAATAATTTCTAGAGTTTTTCGATTTGTGTAGTCTCCACAAGCTAAGTAAGTTCATACTAACGATATAAAAATTCATCAAAAGATCGACCACTATGTACTTTAACTTGGTTATTAATTATATTATTAATTTTCACGAAAAATCGACAACTCACTTGAGTTTGTTCATTGCAGTTCACTTAAAGAATTAAGATCTGTCATTACATTTTTAATAAACGAAACTACATAAATGACACAGATTAATATATTTGGCCGTTAAAAATATTCTGATTTGATATTAGTATTACGAACGGAAAATGGTAAAAATCAACGCTTAAATGACTATTTTTTACGAAAAGGAGGAAAAAGTGGCAAAAGTTTGCAGATTGAGACCGAGGAAAAAAGTTAAAAAAATATACCTTTTCAAAAAATATAAATTTTAAATGGGTACTTGATGGGATCAGGAAAGTTTTGTATCATTCAACCGGATTTTAAATGACCTTTCCATCGATGCCAAAATGTACATGAAGTAAGTTTAAATTAAGAATAGATTTAATTTTAAGTGCTGTCAAAAAAAATATGCTGACCTATTTGTTATAATTATTAAATGAATTACAATTGTAAATAAAAAAAATGTTTCTTATATTCAATTATTTGTAAAATCTGAATCTTCTTTCTTCTTATCTGAGTAAACAGTTACTGCAACTAAAATAAATAATAAATAGTATAAATTACTTCAATCTTAACCCAAAAGTAGACAATATCATGTTGGCCTCCTGCGAAGTACAGTAAAAGCTGATCTCCTCAACACACGAATAAAGTCAGATCCCCTTTGTTGTCTTAAGACTGACAAATTAGTGTGCATAATTAAATAAGAACCTCATGATCGTTCGTCTATGTAGGTCACCCATCCATCACTATTTTAGTTACATATTAATTTCCATTTTTTGCTCGGAGTACCATCTATGACCTGTCACAGAATTGAAAAAAAGCGAAAGAATAATTACGGAAAAGCTTTGACCGTAGCGTAAAACCAGAATATAAACAAAGAGGGCAATTAGCGCAAACTTCTTAAGATTTTCGAGTACTAAACGATAAAATTTGGATTGACATTGTTTTTCTTTTTATTTTTATATGTTGTATGTTTTTCTTCTTTTTTGATGGTTGGGTTGGCGTGACAGAAAAACGATTATTTGTGCCAAACGCTAATTGATTTTAGAATTCATTCGTGAAGCGACTGCCGGTTAAATCACTGCTGAGGACAGAACAAAAATTGTGTCATTAAGCGACAATTGATGGCGGAGCGTGCAACACCAGTGGCAACGGCAACAGCAACAGCAGCAGCAGCAGCAACCGGCAACTGCAACGTCTTCGACCTGTCATGGGTCATTGGCGATGACTCCGACAGAGTTACAAGCAATTGGAATGCAACTTCAACTGAAGCAACAACAGCATCAACGACAGCAGCAACAACAGAAACAACAACAACAACTGCTGCATGCAACAATTAATTGCAAAATTTGTACTTAGCGCGAGGCGCCTGCTGCCTCATCTTTCTCCTCTCTCTCTCTCTCTCTCTCTCTCTCTCTCCCTCTTTGCTTCAAGCAACTCAAGGGCTGCCCTGAAACACTAAATTTAGCCGGCAACTCAATCAGCAGCAGTTGCACTGACGGCTTTTATAATTGGATTGGAGTTGTTGTCCCTGCTTTTATATGCCACTCATTATAGCCGCCTGATCTAATTTGTCGTACGACTCCGTGTTTATCTCCATCTCCGTCTCCGTCCTCAAACGTTCATCCAGCCTCTGGTTGCGCCTGCGCAACCTTCGACTCATCCAAGTGTTTGATGTCTTCCTCGGTCGCACTTTAAATCAAATAAATCAAAATTCTCTCATATGCATAAATGTATGAAAATACCATTCAGAACATGAAACGTGTTGCCTAACACTCGACAGACCTCATTTGATTTATGTGCGTCGCTTTTCCGCTCATTTGCTAGGCAAATTTTTGCTCCATGTCGTACCTGAAATAGTCTGAAACGCATATATCATAAATCATTGGTATTAAATTAGCCCAAGAGCTGGTGTCACGAATTTTATTCAGCATAGAAACCTCTTTACTACGGTAATCGCATTTAATTCAATTTTATTGCATTTTTCTTGTGGCATTTGGAATCAACGGAATTCAAATCAAATACAATTTCTTCTAAAAGCTTTCAGTGTATTTTTAAAAAAAAATGCAATGCAAATAAATTCTTATCCAATCACAGTCCAACTGGGTCTGAAATACAATTTTTAAAAACTTTGCCTAAATACGTTGCTATAGGTAAAATAAAAAATAAAAACCAGAAAATAACTATCAAGTTATATAATTTCTTTTACAGTTACAATTTAATATAATATTTAGCTTCTTTGTTTTATTTTAATGAATCTCAATCAGCAATTGACAATATCCAATGCTGATTGTAACGATATGAGATATTATCTAAGGAGAAGCGTATACATCAATTCGAAAGGAAAGAAATACGATTGATTTCGGATTAAGAAATGTCTAATGTTAAGTATCTGTACTTATACTTATACTATATACAAACATTTTTATAATAATTACTTTATCATAAATAAATTCGAGTATAGAAAAGAAATACCATTGATTAGGGACTTACACGTTTTTTGAATTAATCAGTCAAATGCTTCGAACAAGTTCCTGTACCCTTATGCACTTTATCATAATCAATTTTATGAACCCAAATCCAATCGTGCCTCATTCACAGCTTGCATTCAAACGGCGGGCAAGGATCGCAGCTCCTACAAACCCCTTGAGCAGATTGATGCCAAGCTGGCGGACATCGATGCACAGAGCACGGGTAGCAGTAGGAGCAGCCAGGGAAGTGGCGCCGGAAACTGTCTGGAGCCGGCGTCCTCTGTTCCCGATTATTCTGGGAGCAATAGCAACAACAACAGCAGCAATACCAGTAGCAACAACAACAACAGCAACAGCAGCAATGAATCAGCAGCAGCAACAACGAATGCCAAGAAATATAAAAACGGCCACAAAAAAGACAACAACTGCTCAACAAACAACGGGTCAATCAGCAGCAACAACAGCAACAAGAGCAACAATAACAATAACAACAAAGGTGTAAGTGTCAAAAACAATTTTGAAATAAGAAAATTGAAGGGAACATTTTAATCGATTCATATCAGTTGAGTGTATTCTTAAATCTTCTAAAAAATACTTTTTACGACGTAAAATTCTAGTGACGAAAACATTTCCATGCCCCAAAATTTCTGATATCCAATTTTGTGACGTACGATATTAAATTAAATACATAACTTATTCATAAAAAAAAGTTTGGCATTCGGCACTGCGCAAAAAAGGTTATTTTTATAAGGTAAGAAGGATGGGGACTTTATTGCGCAATGTGCCGAATGCCAAATTTTTTTTAAGAATAAGTTATATTTAATACCTTTTCAACGATATATAAAACATATCTGTAGCTTCTATCGTTTGGATACTAGGGTGGTTTTAAGTTTAGCAAATTTTAGCGATTTCACGCTAAACTAGCTTTTTCGAAAAAGTCGTAGAACAAAAGTTTCTAATTTTATGATTGGGAATAGATCCTCATTCACACATTTTAGCTATTTCAACGCTTTGATACAAACAAACACACAAACAGACAAACTGACTTCATCTCATTTTGGGAAGGCTACTAAAAATTTCAAATTTAATTATCTTTTGAACCACTAAACAGATATTTATGATTGAGGTGTCATTCAACGCGTATTTTTGATAAGAATCGTAGAATCGCTCCAACGGCCCCATTTGCAGCAACCATCTAAATTTCGCCCCTCCCATTTACACCTGTTTATCTTACGAACCAGGTGAGCTTTCAAAAGTCTTAGTATGCACTTTTGTTAGTTAGAGCTAAACCTTTCGATAGGTATATAGCTCGACCTGATCTGACAGTTATAGCAAATTTTCCATTCTGCCTGTATATATTGCTAGTCGCCTTTCGCACCCTTCGTGATGCTTTCGTCACTAGCGCGGACTGCCGTCCGCAGTGATGAGATTATTTCAATTTCGATTATTTCAAACCTTACATTAGAGCGAGACAGTTCTGAACCGAACTTTACACAATCGGTTCGGGCTGAGGGCTACCCGAACCGGATCATAATTTATTTATAATTATATATCATTTAAAATAATTATTTACCCCACAAACTCGCACCGATCCACTTTTTTTAATAAAAACAAGAAGGCTCGCGAGGACAGTCGAGTGTGCTCGACTGTAGGATACCCTGTGCCCTGGAACTCTGATAGACCATACCTATTTGCAAGCCGTTCTTACTCTTAATTTTCAACTGACAGTTCCTATGACAGCTATATGGTATAGTGCTCCGATTTTAAAATTTGATCAGGATATATAGGACCATCCCAAATGTATATCCTGTCAGTTTGGTCGAGATATTTTAAACAACAAAAAAGTTTTTCATACTTAAACTTGAGTTTGGGCTGATCGTTCCTATGACAGCTATAAGATATAGTGGTCCGATTTCAACCAGATTTGATCAGGATGTATAGGACCATTCCAAATGCATATCCTGTCAGTTGGGTCAAATTATTTCAAACAACAAAAAGGCTTTTCATACTCAAACTTGATTTTGGACTGATTGTTCCAATGGCAGCTATATGATATAGTGGTCCGATTTCAACTAAATTTGATCAGGATGTATAGAACCTTCCTAAATGCATATCCTGTCAGTTGGGTCAAGATATTTGAAACAACAAAAAAGATTTTCATACTAAAACATGATTTTGAACTGATCGTTCCTATGGCAGCTATATGATATAGCTATATGATATAGCCTATGACAGCTATATGATATAGTGGTCCGATTTCAACCAAATTTAATCAGGATGCATTGGACCATCCCAAATGCATATCCTGCTAGTTTGGTTGAGATATTTCAGACAACAAAAAAGTTGTTCATACTAAAACTTGATTTTGGACTGATCGTTCCTACGGCAGCTATATGATATAGGGGTCCGATCAAAATTTTAAAACAAACTTGATTTATAGTTTCTGAGATCCTTTGACTCAAACAGACGGACGGACAGACGGACAGACAGACGGACATGGCTCAATCGACTCGGCTATTGATACTGGTCAAGAATATATATACTTTATAGGGTCGGAGATGCTTCCGTCTGCCTGTTACATACATTGCACAAAACCATTATACCCTTTTTGACCATTTTCAATGGGCACAGGGTATAAAAATAGTATATAAATTGTATGCTTTTCTAATATAGCACAACTATTTGAGACTTTGAAAAGCAATCATCAAATTATAAGTCATATATAAATCATAAAACTAAGTTTGATTATTTACAAAATTACCAAATTTTACTAGAAATTCAATTCATTTCAAAAATCATGCAATAAGGAAAACAATAAAAATCTTTTTTGTCTTTAACTGAACCAAGGCTCAGCCAAATAGTACATGATTGTGAATTACAACGAAATTCATCTTAAATTTTAATTCATAACGTTTGTTGAATTGCAAACTCGCAATGCCAAAGTGTGTGTCAAAAATATCTTTTTAATCCGACTTTTCGACTTGATTCTAAACCAAGTGATTAACCAGTGATCATAATCTTTTTACATCGTTAGGAATGTAAGAATGTTCATAATAATTATGTAATTATAGTTCAAGTTGAGATCTTTAACTTTTATTAAAGTATCCAACGACAGTTTTAGTAGACATTGATCATTAATCAATTGATAGATTTCTAATTTTTAACGAGGCATGTTTTAAAAACTATAGGTATTCATCTTCTTTATCAGGATAGAAACCCTCGATGCCTAAGGCGTCAAAACAACCATAAATAGGTTAATTTCGAAAATAAACAATATCTTTTAAACTGTATCGTAATTGTTTCAATTTTGGAATCTTTAATTAATACTTAATATTTTAATCTCTTTGTTAATGATCTTCCTTGTGCTTGTGCTTATATTATCATATAAGGAGTCTGGACACCATAAGCTTTTACAAGACGATTTAAGCTCAATGCATCGTTGGCGCGTAGCAATCCCTTTAACTGGAATTTTTTGAAATGCCTGTTTACGACTTCTAAGAGGGTATTCGATTGATAATGTTCCATTGCAACGCACATCGCCAGTCGTAGATCTTGGTGTATTTTTTGATAATAAACCAGGTTTCCCTCTTCATTGTAAATAAGGCGCTCTAATGACCCGTATGCCACAGAACTAATATACACCTCCATAGTTCGACCAATTCTTGAATATTGCTCATACGTCTGCAATTCTCAGCTCAAACTTTGTCAAGATCAAATTGAGTCTGTGACGAAGCAATTTCCACATTTTGCACTTCGTGATTTAGCTTGGAATCCAAATATTCTCAATCTCCCGTCTCTTGCACATCTTAGAACAGTTCTTGGAGTTAATCAATGGTGATATTAGCTCTCCATCATTATTAGAACGAGTTAGCTTCAATGTCCCCTTCAGGGCGACTAGGAACTTCCCTCCATTATTTTTCCTTACCGACTACGCTTTACATAATCGTTTTCGAGTACTTTGCACTAACTATAAAGAATTAATCACTTAATATCAAACAATCTCTCTCTCCGCCCTTAAAAGCTTCTCTTTTTAATCCCCTCCAGTAAATCTCTGATCTCATTGGGCTCTGGGATCAGTGATCTTCCGTGAGTTTGTATATGAACTTAAATGTTTTTGTTTTTTTATTTGATTTGGTTTTTCTGGGTTGTTTTTTCCAAACCTTGCAACAAATGTTGGATCACTTATAATTTGTTGTCCACCCCAGACTTAACTTAACTTTGTCTCTTTTTCAGTCTTTATCACTAACTTTATATTAATTTAATTAATTACTTTTCAATGCTAGTCTTAGTTTAATTGTCTAAATTAATTGACTCTATGCCGACTGCTCTTAGTCGTGCTACAAAATTAAATGAAATTGAAATATACTCGAATATAATTTTTTTATCGACAGGAGCCTGAGTCAGTGCATCCATCGTTGGCACAGGCTATTGTCGTTCTGGAGACAAAAGCACTTTGGGATCAGTTTCATGCGCAGGGCACGGAGATGATAATTACGAAAACGGGTCGTCGAATGTTTCCCACGTTCCAGGTGCGCATCGGAGGACTCGACCCCCACGCCACCTACATATGCATGATGGACTTTGTCCCCATGGATGATAAGCGATATCGTTATGCGTTCCACAAGTATATTTCGATCGGATTACCGCTGTCGTCCAGATGACAACTGATCGTTTTGCTGTCTGTTTGTTTTCCACAGCTCGTGCTGGGTAGTGGCGGGCAAGGCGGACGCCATATCGCCACCAAGGATTCATGTGCATCCGGACTCACCAGCAGCAGGCGCCAATTGGATGAAACAAATTGTGTCATTCGATAAGCTGAAGCTGACCAACAATCAGCTGGACGAGAACGGCCATGTGAGTACGAGTAAGAGCCATCCACGCAAGGGGGCTATGCATTTTTTGCTTCGCTTTGTTTATGCCGGGGTATCAAACATTTGGTCACCGGCCGCGTCCAAAGAATTTTATTTGTTGTATTTGAGAAGCGCTAAACAAAAGTCGACAGGCGTTATTCGAATAGCATTCAAGATACTTATAGGCATGTGTGTATTTCCACCACATCAATTTCGATATTCACAGATCATACTGAACTCCATGCATCGCTACCAGCCGCGCTTCCACTTGGTCTACTTGCCGCCAAAGAACGCCTCTCTGGATGAGAACGAGCATTCGAGTCACTTTCGTACGTTCATATTCCCGGAGACCAGTTTTACGGCCGTAACAGCGTACCAGAACCAGCGAGTAAGTAGACACGCCCGGGCGGGGATCCAGATACAGAGACGTAGCACTTGACCCACTTGTCATCAGAACCACTTGTAAACGACAAGCGCCAACGCTTTTCAGTTTTCAAATTTACATTCCGAAACATTTGGCCGACAAGACTTTGCCTTTGGGTCCCCCCTCTCAAGTCACCATATGCATGCATACATACCGTATACATACATATGTATATGCACAAACATACGTATACAGTCGAACTTCCCTAACTCGAATCACCATTATCCAAAGAAAAAGTTCAAATTAAGGAGACTTTGACTTATGGAATTTTTTTTTTCGAGTTAGAGAATATTTGAGTTATAGACATTCGAGTCACGGAAGTTCGACTGTAATTCTTTTACAAAGCTTTGGGTGCCATTTTCCGCTAATTTTGCTGCATTGTTTGTCTTCTATTTCCTGTACTCTTTTATTATTATTAAATTACAAAGCGATAATCGAGTTACGCGGGAGTTCCCCGTTAAATAAAAAAAAACTGAAAACCCAATTGTTAACCGATTGATAGATACACAAACTCACTTATTAATCAGAAGTGTTAAGTTAAATCGACAATAGCAAAATTAATTGTAAAATAAATTATAACATTTGTAATCTGAATTGTTTTAATCCTATAATTTCCTGAATTCCATTTCTAATATAAATAGAACAGTATCTGAATTTATAACTTCTATTATTATATAACTCAAGTAGTGCATAATGCACTTTATATTTGGACGATAGTTCTTAATTTAGTACCATATATTTAAGGAAAAAAATGTTCTTATTCAATATCAGTTTATTTAATCAAAATAATTGTCGAAAATATTATTTTAATTCGTTGCATATTTTTATAAAACAAATAGGCATATAGGCTGATCGCTATAAATTAACTTTACACTTTGTTCTATCAAATATGTGGATGCAAAAGTTATAATACCCTCTTCCGTACGTTGCTAGGGTATAATTCATAATTTTCCAAGTGGTAGACAGCAAAAGCAACAGGAACAACAACAACCAGATGAATAACAAAATGAAAATTCTTTGGCATTTTATTTTTAGCGGCATTTTTTCGAAAGCATTTAAATTATTTATGCGCTCAACGTGGGTGTTAACACTTTTGGTTGAACAATTTATTGCAAATAATTGTATTCTATACTTGTCAGTGCTTTAATGTGTGTGTGTGTTTGTGTGTGTGTCTACATCTACATAGTTTTCTGTTGTTTTTTAATGCTTTGTAAACATTTTCAAATTGCTGCATTTCGCACTACAAATAATTTAAAAAAAGATCAGAATAAAAGCCCCAAGAAATTAAAATTAATTATTAATAAATATAATTGAGGCCAAGTTAGTTGAATATATTTTACATATACATTTTATTCGTCTTACAGGTAACACAACTGAAAATATCTAGCAATCCTTTTGCGAAAGGATTTCGAGATGATGGCACTAACGATGTGTAAGTAGACCAAATAAATATATTTTTATCTTTCAAGCTAATTTTTTTGGTTAAATATAAAAGCTTTTTCAGGTTAGATATCAAGTTAAATCAATAACAAATGATTGTTTACAGAAACCTTTGAACAGTTTGATCGTGAATCTATAATTGAAAAGTGAGAGGTATCTCCCAGTCGAGAACTTAATTAATTCTCTTAATTGTTTGGGGGAGCATTCGAAACTTACCCAACGATAGCATATTCAAAATTGAAGAACAAATAAATTTACCAACAAATCTTTTGTAAGCTTCGAAAACTTTGACATGAAATGTGAAAAAATAGGTCCGAGCGACAATTTGTTAAGGGAAACCCAATATGACAATTTTGCTATGACATCAACGGTAGGGAAGAAAATCAAGGCATAGCTTTGAAAGTCGATTGATATTATTCCCATTGTCGGTTTTGTCGCTTAATCGTTTTGAAATGAAACATCAGCATCGTGATTGTGTTTGTTGTATCATTAGATAATTTGTTATGAAATCGACCCAGTTGAAGCAGCTTCCATTTGAAATACTATCACAATCCAGAGGCGGCCAAGTGGCTCACTAGACAGCCCGTCGACCGCTGCTGTTCAAGAAAGGCATTCCGGGAATTGCCGACGCCTCGCGTCGCGGCTACAAAAATAAAACACATGAAACAATAACTCAAAACGAGTGAGTGGAGCATAAGCATCTCTGGCTGGCTGTGATGGGGCAGCTGACAGATGTGCCTGCTTGCCGCGATGGCACAAACAATTAAGGCCTTCGTCTTGAATTTGGCTTTGGCTTTTGGAATTTCATATTTCGGGGGGTTGATTGTAAACAAATCAGCAGAGCAGCGACTGCAAACTTAAATATTTATCGAAAACGATTTCATTTTTTTTTATTTAATTGCAGCACCAGCGGCAGCCTGGGCATGTCTAGCATGAGCCATGAGAGCCAAGCACGCATGAAACAACAGCAACAACAACAACAGCAGCAGCAACAACAAATGCATCAGCAACACCTTAAAACAAAGGACAGAACGCCGCCCAACAGCTTCAGCTTGAGCTGCCCAGAGCTTGTTGAGCAACAGACAGCAACAACGGCGGGAACAACAATACCAGCAACATCACAATTGCCAATGCAGCTGCCGGCGACGCCCTCAAGCAGCTCCACGTCAGGAAATTCGCCGGATCTGTTGGGATATCAGATAGAGGCATCGTCGCTGCCACAGCAACAGCTCCACCAACACCAATTGCAGCAGCAACAATCAGCGCCACAGCAACTGCATCAGCAACAGCATCAACAGCATCAACAACAACAACAGCAGCAGCAGCAGCAGCAACAACAACAGAACCTACATCAAATGTCCACCAGCTATGGTGGCAGTTATCACCATCCCTATCAGCATCAGCACACGGCGACGCCGCTGACTCCGCTCTCAGCTAGCTCCGCTTCGCCGCCAGCGGCGGGTGCTGCTGCTGCCGCGACTGCCAGCCAGGTGATGACGGCGGCCAACATCTACTCCAGCATCGGCCAGCCATATGCAGCGGAGCAGAGCAACTTTGGGGCCATCTATCATCACAACGCGGCGGCGCACTATCACAGCCATGGCAGCCCCTATGGCAGCCCCTACGACAAGCTAAAGGTCTCCAAGGGTCACATGCGTCAGGCGGCGGCTGCCTACGGCATGAGTAGCTATCAGAGCTTCTACGGCTCCGCGGCGGCAGCGCATCAGATGATGCGGCCCAATAGCTACATCGATTTGGGGCCACGCTGAGCATTGGTTGATCACTATCTAAAGTATTATAGTCAGCCTGGGGTCTGAACTCAAGTATTACAAGTATTTTCAAGTCTAAATTATACTCAACTCATCTCATGTCAACTCAACTCAAATATACATATGTATTGTATTTTTTTTCTAGTCTTAAGGGACAGATTTGTATCTAGTTCTAAAGTGTGCCAAAAATCTGTCTTAATTGTATTAGTATGTAACTAATTTTTTTTAACAATTTTTTTTTAGTCGTGTGTCTTTGCATTGCCTTTTAATTGTTATTAAAAATATAGATTTAGTTTACTCTATCTCGTGTCTCTCATTTAAGGTGTCCACTTGACCGTTGCAGGCGTGCACAAATTGTGTGCAACACTGTTAGACCCTCATGCTTGTCCACAACAAGTGTTGCACATCTGCATGGATAAAGATGCGCGATTCAATATCATGAGAAGTCGACAATGTCAATCGATATTTCGTACTTATAGAAACAGCTCTTTGGCGCAATGAAAAACGAGCAGAGTATCTACAGATACTGAGAAGATGAAACTATGCAATTACTTGCTATTGACTTCCTTTGCTATTAAACCAATTATGAAAATCAAAGTATTCAAAAAAAAACAGCTGATTGGACAGAGTTACAACGCAGAGCGCTGTTCACTATCTTTTTATTTCAAGCTGAAAATCTGCAACTCTGCAATGGTCAAGTGATTCCTTAATTGCTTTTCTTATGTAAGTACTCACATTGAAATGCTGCAACAGTTTCAAAAATAAAAGAAAACTTACGAACAAAACCAAAAGCGATTATCTCGGTTTACGGTTAAATGCGTACACGCAAATAAAATGGCTGCCAGCAGCCTGCAATTGGCTCGTTCTTTGTTTATGTTTATGCTCGTCAGCCTCCACAATCTCTTTATCTCTCTCTGTCTCTCTCTCTCTCTGTCGAGTAAACAAAAAGTGCCATTGATTTAATTGAGCACAACCAACGAAAGAGTGTGTTCACACTTGCGCATCAGCTAAACTGATACACCGACATAAGCGCACACATACACACCTTAGAATCAGTGTGCGCATTGAAATCAAATCGTTCCGTTTGTTGTTTTCAAGCTTATCTTTGCCCTCCACAACTCCCCAGCACTCACCAATATTCCCCTTTTTGATAAGCGCATTGCAAGCTGCGCCCGTTGACAGATGAAAGCGATAAGTCGTCATATCTGGAAACTAGAACATCAAAGTACGACGAAGAGATTCCGATTACACTACATCACCGAATTATTGTGCATTACTTTTTGCAGTGCACTAAGTCGAAAATTTGGTGTAAAGTAAATTCATCACACATGCATACATACAAATTTAAAAAATAAATTAAAAAAAGTTAAAAAAGCTTCAACAAAATTTCTTACGAGCTTTCAAAAATAAGCAATCGATCAGCTAATTATGAGAAAGAAATTGGCGCCAAGTTACTGGGTTACAGTTTTCTGTTGTACTGGCAAGATTTGTTAAAAAAAAAACACACCAAAATATGAAAAATAAAGATAAGGGTATGTATGTAGTATCTAATGTATATAGTACATTTGTGTGTAATACTAGGGTTTTTAGCTATGTGTATTGTCCAATTTATGAGTATTTTTGAGGAGAATTTGAAGCCGAGAATTAACTGCTAGTTTGGTCGAGATATTTTAGACAGCAAAAAAGTTTTTCATACTAAAACTTGATTTTGGGCTGATTGTTCCTATGGCGGCTATATGATATAGTAGACCGATTTCAGCCAAATTTAATTAAAATGTATAGGACCATCCCAAATGCATATCCTGTCAGTTTGGTCGAGATATTTCAAACAACAAAAAAGATTTTCATACTAAAACTTGATTTTGGACTGATCGTTCCTATGGCAGCTATATGATATGGGGGTCCGATCCAAATTTTAAAACAAACTTGATCTGCGTTAGCTTTTCAGGAACCTACATACCAAGTTTAAAGTTTCTAGCTTTTATAGTTTCTGAGATCCTTCGACTCAAACAGACAGACGAACATGGCTCAATCGAATCGGCTATTGATACTGATCAAGAATCTATATACTTTATAGGGTCGGAGATGCTTTCTTCTGCCTGTTACTTACATTGCACAAAACCATTATACCCTTTTTGACCATTTTCAATTAGCACAGGGTAGAACAAGGGGAACAGTCGAGTGCAATCGACAGTAAGATACCCTGAGCCCAGATAAAACGCAGCAATTAATATATCTCTAGAAATGGCAATAATTTTTATACTTATCCTTAATTATCGACCAATCGTTCCTATGGCAGTTATCATACATATATGATATAAATAAGTATATGTACCAAGTTGCACGATATTATTAAATTTTTAAACACATTAAAAGGAAAAAATAAAAAAAAAAACCAAAATTAAAATATATTTGATCGTCACAACGAAGACTCGAACCCACGACCTCTAACGCACGGGGCTGGCCTCCCTATCATCAGACCCATGGACCGATTGCTTTGGCGCTGGCAAATGTGTTATACATACATTCAAGCAGACAATTTAAATAAACGAAAAACATAAAATTCTGCACGCACCGTCCAGCATGCCGCCCACCTATCACTTCGACCACTGCGCCAGTTAGGCAGACGCTGACTAACTCGATAAAGTTATATATACAATTTAATATCGTTCGTCAGAAAATTGGATATCAGAAATTTTGGGGCATGGAAATGATTTCGTCACTAGAATTTCACCTCGTAAAAAAGTTTTTTTTAGAAGGATATACATACATACATTCTGGCAGAGTAAATATAAAATGAATTAATTAATCACTTTAATTCTATATTCTTGCTGCCACAAACTTATTAATATCTTCACTGTTTATGAACCAATTCTGTTGGAAATTGGTGATTAGATGCTGGGCATGATCCTAAAACCCGTTGGCATAAAAAAAAATTAAAGATTTAACCTATAACCCTAAATTAAAGGTGATGTCAGGTTTTTTCGAATTACGCAAAATTTCAACATAAACTCGATCTGCCTGACTTAATGGGGAGTCTATATTCCAAATTTGGTGGTCCTAGCCCTTACCATTTCTGGGATCCTTTTGCTTACACGGACAGACGGACAAGGGTATATCGACTCGGCTGTTGATGCTGATCATATATTTATATATATACTTTATGGTGTTGGAGATGCTTCCTTATGCCCGTTACATACTTTTGCACAAACTTAATATACCCGCTCAGGGTATACAAAATAATATATTAACTCTACGTTAGCCTAACTAAGATTCATGCCAAGCTTCTTGCTTTATGTTTCGATTTTATATAAATATCCTAATCGGATAAGAAGGGGGAGGTGAAAGCGTAGTCCAAATCCAAAAAAAAAAAAAATAAAAATTCGGAATTAGTCTATCTAAGGCTCATGACAAATTTCAAGTCCCTAGCTTAATATTTTGACTTTATGCCAAGAAAAATCGACTTCTGGACCATAGTGCAGTACCCGAGCGTATTTATAATTTTTCTATGGTTTATGGTCTATGCCAAATGATCTTTTAGTTTTAAAGCTACATATTATTTATGGACATTACATATTGAATACATTACACAAAAGTGTTGCAACTCAAACCTAGTTATCTTTGAGCTTTTCTACTCAAGTTGTTTATCAGATACAATAACATCTTCGGCACGCCGAAATGAAAGTATTTGATTTTAGTGGAAGCGATTTTATCGACTTGATATTTTTCTTAAATAAATAAATCAATTTTCTAGCCTTCTTTAATGAGTTGTGATTTTTCATAATAAAAGATCATTTTCGGCCGAAAATTCCTATGGCAGCTTTATGACAGATTCGAATTATGTGCTGCCTGGCCAGGCTTGCCAATTTTTTAATTTTGAGTTGTAACATTTTTTTGTAATGTGATGGGCTCGTCAGAGCCGACCAGAACGGTATACTATACCAAGGTGTATTTACTCTGCTTCAACTGTACTGTACTACAGAATCCTTGGTGTTGGTCGTCGGTCATATCCATATCTAAATATATATGCACAGACTGTCTCAAAGTAAACAGGACTGTTTCAATAGGGACGTTACTATAATCTGCAAGTTTCATATAGCTGCCATATGAACCCAACTTAAAGATCGAAAAAAAGCTGAATTATGGCCTTTCACTGAAATGTGAATTTCTTCGCCATTTATTGACAGATTGCTATCAATAATAACTTATTTTCTTTGGAACAGTGTAAGCTTATAGCAAAGCCAAATAGGGCGATATGTGAGCTTTCGAACTGAAAAAATGACAAATTAAATTTAACAAAAATAAAAAAATAAACTGGATTTATTGAGAAATTTGCAAAATGAGATCGCTTTTCAATCAAAACCTCAAAAGGCATTACGTAATTTTGACCTAGCATGTTGTTTTATTTTCTTTATCTTATCCCGTTAGAAATAATCTGAGGAGCAGTGTTCTGTTCGGATTCATTCATATTGTGCATTGCCGAAGCTGACAAATCATTAAATGAATCACAATGTTGACCACACCTTTGTGTGCCCGTATCTCGACCTACTGATACTGACTAATCTTATCAATAAATATTACCAAATTAACAATAAGTTTCTTTATGAAGCCTCTGATTAATATGATCACAGCTTGTTCCCCACATTCTAGAGTTTCATGTGGAAATCGGGCATTCCAGTTGTGGACATTGTTTTCTTATCAAAAATAGGTGCACTCGCTTACAAGTTTTTTCGGGTCCAAGTCCGAAGCGTAATGCATTCTGTTAAATGTTCTATATACTGATTATGTATGTATGTATGTATGTACATAATACATTAGAGTGCTATAAGTAGTACATATGTATGTATGTATGTAATGTACATACATATACTCGTATACTTTTAGAGGACAGAGACCTGAGCGTTGAAGCGTGTGACATGTGGTGCTGTTATCATTAGTAACGGCACGTTTATGACGTGTAGTAAATATATGCATGTATACATATATTCATATATACGAGAACTATGTACTATACCCACAGTTTAAGAGCACTGCGATTTCACACGTTGTCATGACCGTGTCTAGAAAAAAAACAAACAACTGACAAGCCGTCAAAACGCGACATTCATTAGTCACAATAAGCATACAAATCTAAAAAAAATGGAAACAAAAAAAAAACAATCCAAAAATAGCTTTAAACAAAAAAAGTGACGCTAAGGCAACCTGAAATCGGAGATTGATTATTTCGATATTGAACTTTGCCCGCGTCACAACAAAAATATTCCGGGGCCATTCCAAAGATCCGATCATCAAAGAGCTGTCACAGAGCACACATGAATATGTACATACATATGTATATACATACGACATAGTATTACGGGACCCGTTTATCCAAGTTTTTCGCAGCGTCTAAGATTTAATAACGCCATTTAAAGTTGTTTTTGCTGATGCTGTTGTTGTTGGTATTGTTCAAATTGTTGCTGTTGCCGTTGTTGCTGCTGTGGTTGTTGTTGTTGTTAGTTCCATAAATAACAGCAAATTGGCATGCATTCTGGCTTCCAGTTGAGACGCGGCAAGGGAGCACATAAATTTCTCAACACTTGCATAAAATTCATAAAAACAATAATACAACAATAAGACTGAACAACAGATGTGTCGTCGATCGACGGTATTCGAGTAGAGGGCCAAAGGCATTCCAAAAGTCTTGAATGGTCCAGATGGAAGAGAACCGTGAATGTTACATACTTACACACCCATGCAAGAGATTTAATCATATCATTATTATTAATACTTACTATATATGGGAATTTCCAGAAAAAGGTCCACCTCGCCTAAAAGCGAAAAATTTATCAAAAATGCACACCTTCTGAAATTTTTTTCCAAAAATGTATTCAAGATAATTATTTAAGCAACATATGCTAGAAGAGATTCACTAGAATGATCACTCTACATTTAAATAAATTCACCTTTTCTATATTTTTGCTCATTTTCTTAAAAAAAATTCTTAAATCAAAATGGACCGTTTGTATTCTAACGATTACACTAACTAAGATAGTAAGATTGTAACATGAACCATTTTAATACGTAGAAATATATTGCACGCTTCATTTAAAACTAGGGTTTTAAGCTATTTTCGATATAAAATCGATTTTAATTTAATAACTTCGACATGCGACTGATGCGACTGATTGAAATTAAATAAGCTACTGAATATTTTTGAATTGAATAAAAAACATTATTAAGATAAATCAATGCATTACATTTTAAAATTGGCCGCATTAAAATATTCTTGCAGGTTTTGCTGAAATCAGTGCTAGAACTGGTCGCCGTAAAAACGACTTCAGTCTGAGTCGTGTGCGAATACCCTGGTTTTTTGAATTATCCTGAAAAAGAGCAATTGCCCAAAATCAACCTTAGCACCAAATATAGGGCTAATCAAGAGCTATACGCTTCGCCTTTTGCCGAAAGAAAATAATGTTCTGACATATGTTTCTTTTCACTTTGAATGAGTACGAACGTCGCATTCGACATTGGAGAATTGCCCATATGTATATTTAGGCAAAAGCATATAAGCATATCGATTATATATATAAATTCACTTTTTCTATATTTTTGCCCATTTTCTTAAAAATCTACTTTCAAAATGGACCGTTTGTATTCCAACGATTACTCTAAGTAAGATAGTAAGATTGTAACATAAACCATTTTGATACATAGAAATAAATTCAATGTTTAATTTAAAACTAGTTTTTCAAGCTTTTTTCGATGTATCGAATAAAATGTGAAGAAAAAGTTTTGTGACAAACTAAGTGGAAATCTTGTCACGTTTGCGACGTCGCGTTACATATCACTGAATCGGCCCATATTCTTATAGACTAAATACAATTTGAAAGGAATTCAACACAGTACCTGGAAGAGTGTTATGAGCAAAGTTCAATCAAATCAAATCAACATTTAATATTAGGTGTGGTTAAGTTGTTATGAGTCTGACTTAGCTACGTTTTAAATAGCAAATATAATGCAAATAATACTGTAATGATCGGTTGAGTTTAAAATAAATCTTATAATTATTAGCGGTCCTTTTCATAACTTCAATCACGAGCATAGACCGCTGTTAGCAATAAATACCTTGAAAGCTGACTAAAGTTGACCAAAGTCCGTTTTGGATCCTGGATAGACCAGGATACGCAAACCAAAGACTAGTGCCTGGACTTAACTTATTAGTTTTATTTTATTTTAGAAACAATAATTTCCATAAAACCGACTTTTTTGTTTGATTTTCAACTAATTTAAATTCATAAATATATACATATGTTGTGCTTAAGTACTTGAAAATGCGAAATATTTAATGGATTCCCTCACAGACTTAACATCATTTATTATTGATTAAATTTTTTAATATTTTAGTAAAATGTTCAAAGAAATTCAAATTAATACAAAGTTACATGCTGTCAATTTTCACCGTTTTTGGCACAAATCTAAATTACTTGTATTCTAGTAAGGAATAAAGACGAAATTGCGATGCCTATAAAATTCGAGCAAGCCTGAAAATTAACTAAACTTTAATATTTTAAAGTTCCCCGCAATGTATAAAGCTTCTAGATACATTTCCAAATTTGCAGTTTCAACATATGTAAGTATTAATAAGGTATATGGAATCGGAAGAGTGATAAGAATGACTAAATCAGCAACTGATATTATGTATTTTGAAACTGACTATATTGTGATGAGTAACTATGCAAGTGTTAAGCCTGTGATTCATTTCCACAGGAGAGACATAATCGGAAGCTCACACTGATTTCAGATACAGTTCGTCAAGTAACTCATTTAACATGTCTAGTTTTTACATTAATTAATTGAGTTTTTTAAAACAAGTTTTAAAAAGTAAATAGAAAAACCACTAGGTATAATTATGTTTTTTGTTTTAATTTGTCAAAACAGTAACTTGTAGAGAAATTTTCGAATCAAAAAAGTTGCTTACTGTATTTGTAAATTTGTCTGAGTATTCAGTTAAAAATTAATAGTTTCGAAGAAGCCGAAACGAATATCGGTTTCAGTACCTTTTAAAAAGTTCTAAGATTTCGGCTTACAAGCAAATTGTTTTGTTCTGCCAATTTTCATTTGTTTAACAATACGACGATTATTACATCCCTTCAACATGTTTGAAATTAATGTTTCGAGCCTCTAACTTTCTCCAACTCGGAATTCATTATAAATTTTAGTTCAGAACGAGGTGCTTTACGCAAACTTGCGTGAGTATAACCGCAAGAACAATTTTAGCCAATTCAGATAAATTTGGGAAATTTGTTCATTGATAAATATGTTAATTTAGTAATAAGAATCGAAATAAAGTGCTAAACATGAATCGATTACTACACTGTTACGGTTTGAATACCTGATTTGGATACAATTTTTTGTGACTATAGATTAAGAATCACCTATTTGCTGTCGAGCGCAAGTCCTCTATAAACATTAGTATGTACAGTATAAGTATATAAGAGCACACAAATCATTGAAGTTCAAACGTTTTTATTTGGCAGTTGTTAATAAGAGGCAACGTATTTATCACTGATAACTGATAAGACTTATCGTAAGATGACGTAGTCGGGGCCATATTTCCATTATGCCAAACCCAACTCAGTCAAGTTAAATACTTTTGTACATACAGCATACAGCACCATGGCAATAGTGGCCTTGGATTACAATTGTGCTTAGTCGCGCCAGTCGATACGAGTATAGGAGTATAATGATAATTATGGGCTGGACAGACGCCAGGCACTTCAAAAGGCCAAATTGAGACCGAAGACCCTTTGAAAAATGATTTCTGTGTGCCACTGTAAAATGAATATCAGCATTGAAAATTTAAATACTTATTGCCAGGCATCACTGCGGTAGGTCCATGTCAATGTAGTGTGTGCGTGTGTGTGTGTACATGTGTGTGTGTGTGTGCGTGTGTGTGTATGTGTGAGTGTTTGTATGCCACTATTGTAGGTGTGCGGTGTGTCGCCTGCTCGATCGATCGGTCGTTCGGTCTCCTTGCCTCGCCTAATGGTGTCAAATGGCTGGAAGGTTTTCAAGTGGCAGCAACGACGACTGCGGCTATTATTCTTATCAACTTGCACAGTGCTGGGTGCCATTGTTGTTTTTGTTATTGCCTGCATTTTCCGCACAAGTTCAAGGCGCGCCCATAGCTAATCGCTTTGAAAGTGAAGCCGTGTTTATATTTTGACTTATTTTTTCCGCTTTTCATTGACACTTGAACCTTTGTTTACGTGAGCGTCCTGTGTTTGGTATTCTAATTTTTCCGTTTTTTTTTTAATACCCTGTAACATACATATGTACATATGCAGCAGTACCTCTGCCTTTGCAGCTTTGTACACACTTGTTGTCATGTTAACCAAGTGGTTCAAGGAATTTATTTAAATAACAACATTTCATATTAAACAATTACATTTATGGAACAGTTCTAATCTTGTATAAGTCAACCGATTTTAACTGAGATTAGGATCCGAGCTTAAAGCAGCATTTCGGTTCGGTTCGCGGACCAGTTACTGGAATCTTTGAACCCAAAATATTGATTCGAACCTGTGATCAATTTTATACGAATCTATTTTACATCTGCTTTTTATTCATCCTATACTAATTAAGCAACTAAAATTATTAAATTCAATATCATAATAATTCTTTGATTTATTTCTTCTGTTTCAAATCAAACTTAAATAATAAAATAATAATAATTCATTTAACGATAGTAAAATATAAGTATCAAGTTGAAATAAAAAAGCAACTCTAATTTTTCCTATATAGGTATATGAATATCTTTTCGCCTTTCGCACCCTTCGTGATGCTTTCGTCACTAGCGTGGACTGCAGACCTAGACAGATTCTAACTTCTACCAAAGTTATTTAAGAAAAAAACACTTTACAAACTTGTCTATAGCACGATTTCTAATTTGTATCTGGTATTTGAATGTGAACTTAACTCTTTTTCAAAAGTAAGGTAGCAAAAATGTCACAGCCAATTTAAAAAGCATTAGACTTTCTAAAAACTAATGAATATAAATATTAGTCATTCATATTAAGTTAAAGTCCATTGTTTTGGATATATTTTTTCGAGGTAAAAAAATTATGGTTTATTTGTTTATTTAGAAAAAAAATTAAACAAAATATATACATATGTATGTATTTATGTATGTACATATGTATATGTACACATATTTATTTATTTATTTTATTTTTTAGACTTAGAACAGTCGACAATCCTATAAAATAAGAATGCAACCCTTTGGCTTACGCCTTCGGCTCTGAAACGACCTTTTCCGGGCATTTGGGGAGCACGCATGCGCGACTCTCGAGTGGATATTGACATATTGTTGACACGCCCACAAACAAATCAGTGCTGCATGCCCAAGACGGGGATGCTTTGCCCTTTTCCTCGTTTTTTTAATGCACGTACACGTACACACATGCCAGACGCACGTGCCTCCAACTGGCGACGATCGGCTGTAAAAAGAGCAGCGAGGGATAGAGGGAGATAGAGAAAGGAATAAAGAACAAAGCTGACAGGCAACAAAGTAGTTGCTTTTATGAGCCGTGAAAATTATAAAATAAAAAGTTGACAAAATCATGAAGCCAATATAGTAGAAGCTGGGTGCAAATCTGTACATACATATGTATGTACATATATATTTACAAATTATATTTTGATGGCTGTCGCGACGGGCTAATTAATATTACACAATATTGCAACAGGCCATCAATTAACGTTCGCACTTGCCGTTGCAATTATACCCGAAGTAAGTTGCTGAAGAGGACAGGCGAGTGTTCGGAGTCGGTTGTTGGTAGTCGGGAATCGGGAATCGGGAACGGGAATCGGGAACCGAGAGTCAGGAGTCGGAAGTCGACCGTTGGCTGTCGGAGTCGGTCTCTCGTTGATTCAACGGAAATGGAGCGAGTAATTCAAGAAAATTTTGTTCGGAAATGTCGTGCCATAAAAATCGTTTGCCACTGTGTGTTGAAAAGCATCTCCTCAACATCTTAGGTCTTCCCCTCGTGCCCAATGCGCACTTACCAAAATTAATGCGATCGATGACAACGCTGCCTGCAACAATAAAAGGCCCGTCCCAAAATAGCCGGAAAATAACATTATGCTGCTGCCTGCAACCAAAGCAACCGAAAAGGGACAAAGCAGACACTGAAATTATGACGACGTTTCTGCTGCAGCACAATTATTGCCAACTGTTAACAGATTTGTTGGCAGTGGAATATCAGCAGCAACAACAGTCGTTGCAACATCAACAGCCCGGCAACAATTCTATGATAATGATAATGCCATGTTGATGTCGATGTCGTTGTCGATGGCGTCCCCACTCAAATTGAGTCATTTCCATTGGAATTATTGTGGAAAAGCTCAACGCATTGAAATGGATACCAGAAGGGAAGCATTACAAAAGTTGTGCAATTTTACAGATACTGATGGCAGATGGATTGGATATAATTGTAATACAATTAAAATAAACTACTAATATAACAAAGAAAATGGGAGAACTATGAATGTATAGAAATTCACTTTCTTCACTCACTCACGCTTTCCATGCCCTGGGCACACCATTTTCTATATAACGCGTCTCACTGATTACTCGACCAATCGGGTGAAAAATTGTCAGACAAATTAATGGACATAATCTAACCTGTTTATTATCTCATGCCATTCTAAGATACGATGGTAAATAGATAAATAATTTCAACATTTTCATTTGCAATCCTTCACAATTGCTTCACAATTGTACACACTACAAGTACAAGTTCATCTTTAGCGGATTCGGTTTTGTTGCTCGAATAAGTCATTTAGGTACCACATGAGAGGGTAATGCTGAGATTCCCCTCCATATAATATGTAGTGAGGTATATCACTGGAGGTATAAGGGAAATCTACCACTCGACGGCAATTCGGGCAGTTTTTGTTTTTGATTAGCCAGAAATATATGCATTTCTTATGGAACCAGTGTCCGCAAGTTAAACGATAGACGAACGGCAGATGACAATGATCTGCATTGACGCATTCTAAACATATTGAACATAAGTATCCCGGTTCCATTCCTTGATATGCTAATAAAAACGAATACTCGCTCAGCGAGTCCTTCATTCTAAGTCCATATAAAAAGGCGATGGCCAATCCTGGGATTATAATGATAGTCATCAAACAAGACATTCCAAAACATTGCAGTGCATCCATTATTATTCCACTCGTTTGTTATTGAGCACTGTAAACAATCCTTTTTCATCACCCTTCTTTTATGCTGTTTTCGTTATTTTCCACATTTACTTTTTATATCATTTTTTTTTATATCTAAGCTTAGATGTTTCTATTTCAGAAACAAATTTATATTAGAGCAACGAGTTTTATGTATTCTGTAAACTCAACTTGATTCTGGTTGCTACGATTATTAAAATTATAAAAGTGAAAGTCATGTAAATTTCTTTGAAATCCTTGAAAAATGTGTGGTATAAGTCCGAAACTCAGTAATAACTTAAGGTTGAAATCTAAATATTTTGTTTAATTGGTGATAGGTGAGTTGGCTGGCTCGATTGTCGCTTTGACACAATCAACAGTCAGATACTGTCAGCAAACTCATCTATCAACAAGTGGGCGCCGGCAACAGTCGAGTGTGCTCGACGGTATAATACCCTGTGCCCTAGCTCTCCGATAGGTCATACGTAGGTGCGCTACGTTAGGCATGCCGAAGGTGTGATGATGCGGCATTAACTTTTTGGCTAATTGTTCGTATTACATCTACATATGTGATCTAGTGAACCGATTTAAACCAAATTACAAATTCTCAATCTGTGAGTTTGGTTGACTTATCTCTAAAAACATCAAAAATTTTCGTACTTTATCTTAAAATTCGTTCCTATGGCAGCTATTTGATATCAGATTTCAACCAAATTTGTTCAGGATGTAGAATACCATCCCAAATGCGTATTCTGTTAGTTTGGTTGAGACACCTCAAACAACAAAAAAGTTTATCATACTAAAACTTAATTTTGGACTTATCGTTCCTATGGCAGCTATATGATATAGTGGTCCGATATCAATCAAATTTTATCAGGATATATAGGACCATTTCAAATGCATATCCTATTAGTTTGGTCGAGATCTTTCAAACAACCAAAAAGTTTATTTTCGACTGATCTTCCTTATGACAGCAATATGATATTGTGGTCCGATTGAATAAATTGTATTTAATTTAATTAAAATAGTAAATCGTAAATCGTAATCGCTGAAATCGATGTTGTTCATGCCAAGAGTAGCCATTATCTAAAATTTGCTCAGCTTGCTGAAGTCCGGCAACACCAAATAATCTCTCCCACTCTTCTTAATCATCGAAATCAGCTGTTGGAGGCTGCTGCATTGCGCGCGCAATTTAAATTTAAGTGCTATGCTTTAATATTTGTGATTCTTTTTGCAGAATTAGTTAAGCATTTGAATACAATGATAATAATTGAAAACCTATTGAGCATATGTGCGAGCTTACTAGCTTATTATTAAACATAATAATTGTTATAAATTCAGAGATTTCAGTGTTGTAAAACGATCTGTCGTCGAGGTGTCAAGGTGCAAAATTATAAAGTGGCATTTATACATATCGCTTTTTGCAATGCACACTAATATCTACATACAAATTTTTTAACACAATCGTAAATATGTATTAACTTAAACCATGTTAATATATTAAAATAGGATAGAAATTGTAGCCAAATATCGATAACTTTGCCTATCGCTCGTATTTGCGTTCGCACTCTTCGTACACGTGCTCACTGTTATGTTTTTGCGCAAACAAATGTGCATGTGCTATCTCGCTCGCACTTGCCTGTGTCTTAATTTTGATTTATGTGAATTAAAAGCAAATTTGAAATATCTTCTCTATTTAATAGTCAATCGCTTTGAAACTTTCAGGGTCATTAAATTGGCTTACTTCTTATCTTCCTGTTTAATAAGAAGTGTTTTTATTAAAGATCGTGTCTGATAATTGTTTTTTGCGATTGGCAGGCGAAAGAGGCGTGGCATCTAAAATTTAAAACAAACTTGATCTGCGCCCGCTATCCAGCAACCTTCATACCAAATTTGAAGTCTCTAGCTTTTATAGTTTCTGAGATCCTTTGACTCAAACAGACGGACGGACAGACAGACGGACATGGCTCAATCGACTCGGCTATTGATGCTGATCAAGAATATATATACTTTATAGGGTCGGAGATGCTTCCATCTGCCTGTTACATACATTGCACAAAACCATTATACCCTTTTGACCATTTTCAATGGGCACGGGTATAAAAAGTAGAAAGATCGTCAACCAATTCTAACTATAATGCTCATTCTCCTACTGAGAAAACGAAAAAAAAAATAGTAAACCCCTTCAAGATCGTTTAAAAGATGCCCGTACCTAGGTCTAATGTCTCCAAGTCTTAAACGAATCTAATCATATTATATCTATCTTAATTTTCATGTATAGTTAGTTAAGTCTTCTGCATGTCACTGGACATTTGATTGCTGATTATGCAGCAAGGAACAAATTTAGTAGATCGATGGGCAGTTGATATCAGTTCAATATCTGATGTTGCAAAATATGGATATCTACGTAAATATGAATAAAGTTTAAGCATGCGTAACTGGCAGAAGGAGGCGTGGCGGACCCCTCTTTAACCAGCGGACATGTCTGTCCGTCTCTATAAACAGCTAAGTAAATAATAAATAAAATCGATCTGCGTCTGATTCAACATACCAAATTTGAAGTCTCTAGCTTTAGTGTCTCTAAGATCGATGCGTTCGTACTGACAGAGCTTAATTGATACTGTTGATACTGATCAAAAATCTATAAATGTATTTAAGGGAGTTTGCCGCGCCTTCTGCCGATCACATACAGTTCACAAAATCGTTATACTTTCACTTATTATAAATGGGCTCAGGGTATAAAAAATGAGGAAGGCATGACCCGCAATTTTATGTCTCACTGCGAAAAGAATTGACAGGCTCGACCTGAGTGTGCGCAATTACTGCAAAATTAAGTGATCAAGGACTTCAGTGAAGAATAAGAATACAATTTTGATCCGTTGACCAGAAAGCCATTTGAGCAGGTGTTGTGACTATCATGACATCTATGGGAGTTTATTTATTTATTAACGAAGGTTACACATTGGTACATCGTTAACATTATATTTACCGAAACGATCAATCATCAAAGATGTAACCTTTTCCCGAATTTTTATTTTCAATAATATGTAGCTTTTCTTCTCTGTTAGTGGATTTCGAAAGTGATCTGTTTGCAATTAAGGCTTTGTATAATTTGAACTTTTTTTTTTGTAATTTTAAAATCAAAATGAATAATCAATAATCTTTTATTTAATTTTACAACAACAAAAAATATTATTTACTAAAAAATACATATTTTACTCCGGATTTTATAACAATAAAATAGTTGTTACATTTCACAAAACTTTACTTTACTTACTTTTGCAATCTATGAGCACTTTTTTAGTCAATCAAATATGTTTAATATTTAATATTTTGAAAATGGAATTATTTAAGGAATACCAACAATGATGTGATGTTTGTGCAGTCGATAGTGCGATAGCCGTATCGATATTTTTTGAATAGTGTGGCAGCCCCGCAGCTGATATCAAACGTTTGTTTTGATTGTTTTTGGGTATCTTTTGTTCGATTGAACAATATTTAACAGATTAAAATTGTGTTATCATGGCTGAAACACCAAACACCCCCAGCACACCTGGCAGTCTCGCCGTCCAGATGGTCAAAGCACAAAACACTGCACTAGCCGAGTTTAAGCGTCCACTGCCCAATACTTGCGAACGTCGTAAAGCGAAACCCAAAATTTTAACCGAAGAGCGCTATATTGAGGAAATGTCTAAAATTATTCAGCGCGACTTCTTTCCCGATTTAGAGCGACTTCGCGCACAAAATGATTACTTAGATGCAGAGTCACGACGAGATTTTTTGCAAATGGCAGAAATACGCGCGCGCTACAGTCTTGGTGGATACTCAAGAACTGGGAGCAGGAATGCCAACGGTGGTCGCAACAATGGTAAGTTATTTACTCTGCAAGTTATCTATTTACTAACATTGTTGTTTGGACATTTTATAGCCATGTCACCAGCAACATTTGAAACGCCACTAAGCACAGCAAATGCCAGTGCTACTCCACACACACGCACGGACACGCCGCTCTCTAGGAAGAGCAACAACAGCAACCGTAGCGTCGCTGAAGGTGGTTGCCAGGACGACATTTCGCGTAATATGTCGCTAGATTCTTTTCTGCAGCACTACACTAGCGAGGACAATCAAAGTTTTCAAGAAATTATTGAGACGGCCGAGGCAAAGCTGCGACAGAAATACGCCGTCTTATACAATCACGAACAGCTGTCCGCGGAGCAACTGCAGCGGGCATTGATGCTGCCCAGTATTGAGAAACAATTTGAAGAGCCCGATCCGTTGCGCAAGATCGAGACATGGAAATACACCAACATGAACTCCATAATGTATGTGCCAGATGGCGTCGAACTGACCGAGCAGGAGCGTGTTGAATTGGCCGAACGAAAACAGAGCATTCAACATAATGCCACACGATTGCCCACAATGCCCGAATCCGAAGGACAAGCCAGCTCTACAGCTGCCAATGCGAACGTCAATGCAACGGGTAAAGAGATTAGTGCAGCTACGCCACGTATTGGTGGCTTTGATCTTCTGCGCTCACCTTCTCCTCGGCCGGGCGATGCTTTCTCGCCCATCATGACCTGGGGCGAAATAGATGGTACGCCCTTTCGCCTGGATGGTGGTGATACTCCGCTTCGCAACACTTCCGGGCCCTCATTTCGCATCAATGAAAACTCGCGCAGGGAGAACATTGCAATTGCCTTGGCCGAAAAGGTCAGCGAGAAGATGCGCAACCAAAAACAGCAAGCGCTCAATACGGCACGTCGCAACATTGGTTCACCTTTTGTGCGCTCCAATATGGAACGTCTGGCCAGCATGTCACCAGCTGCTCGCCGCCTAGCCTCAGGAAAACTGGGAATGCGTCACACACCGTTACTGACGCCATCGCCGGGCAAAGACAAGATCACCCCGAAAATGGCGCGCCCAAATCCTCTAATTAATGCCAAACAGACTCCAATGAAGGCCAGCAGCTGCAATGCTACGCCCATTGATACGGGATCCACTCTGACTGATGACCTTCTGAAAATTCCCACGAAACGGCGAAGTGCAGCAGACTTCTTTTAAAAGTTTTTAACTAGATTTTAAATTTTTTTCTTTAAATTTACTTGGTTTTAGAATAATACAAACCATAAACCAAAAATTGAAGTAAGCATATGGAAAAATGCATGTTGGTCTAATCCCTGTAGTCAACATGATCACCTGAATTGAATTTTTGAGCCTTCAGAACCTCTATAAACTTGAGCACCGTCTGTTGTGGTGTAAGCATGGTCTTCGACTCGCGTTGCTCCCTAAATGCAGCCGCCAATGCTGGATCATGAGATTCACTCTGCACCTGAAGAGTCATGTGAGTGTCAATGACACCAGGCGCATAGTTGAGCACAAGCGTTTTTGCCGGCGTCTCCTCCAGCGCCAGCACGCGAAAGTACATCTCTCTAGCCGCCTTCACCGTACAATAGTAGGCCATCGATGAGAATGGCTCCAGAGCGGCCAATGTGCTGAGATTCACCACCAACTTACACTTATCGGCGAACACACGCATGAACTCACGATTTATTGCCAGCGTCGAGAACAAATTAACATGATAATACTGTTCCAGAATCTCAATGTCGCCCAATTCGTGGGCGTGTTTTGAGGTGTCACCCAGCGTACCGGCATTGTGGATAATAATGGCCCGCTCAAACTCTTTAAATTCTTTGCCCGATAGCGTTTCATCGAGAATTCGCGCAAAATCCGACGTCTTGGATGTGGCCAGTTCCAGTGAGTATGTGTGCACCGTCAGCTTTGGACGATCTCTCAAAATGGCAGCCTTTGTCTTCTGAAGCTGCGGCTCACTGCGCCCCATCAGCACCACCACCGAGCCAACATCGTTAATATGGCCCGCAAGCTGTTGGGCCATCTCCTGGCCAATGCCACGAGAGGCGCCCGTCACCAGCAAATAAGTGCGTTGATTCAGATTCATTTCGAAGACAATAAATATTAACTCTAATCAAAGCTGCAACAGTTGGTTGAATATTTGTGACTGACTCTTTTCAACACAGCTTTCAAACAGCTTTAGCAAAAGCTTCAAGTCGTACATTTACAAATGAAAGTACACATATGGATGGATTTTTCTATGTATGTATGAATGTTTGTATGTACTTACATATGTATGTATATGTGTGTAACTGATTGACATGATTTTATAGGGTTAACTCCGAGTGTCATTAGGCATTTTCACAAATTCGAGCATTGCGATTAAGCCACACATTTAATTTTTATTCGAAGAAAATGCGTTGAGCTTTTACTTTCATAAACATGTGTATGTATTGTATGTGAACCAGCCTATATAATACATTGTTGCTTAATGGCTAAACGCAGCTTCAATCATCGATTGAAATGACACCGACATTAAAAGGTTATCGCCACATTTTAATGAAAATTGTTATTAATTGTCGCATTGCAAATCGCTGATATTGCTGCTCTACGCCGCTTATCACCCAGCAACGCCGTGAAACCTAGTGGAATTCTCTTGCAACTTCCAAGGTCACGCAGCACTCGCAAAAACTCCATTAAAAGATTTGCTTAGTTGTGGCAATCAAAATATTCTAAGCATTAGTAACATGCAGCTCTTTATTCATATAACAAATATAATGAAGATGGCGGGCCTCTTGCCCCATGGGCATTTTTACAAAATAGTCGGGCTCGGGCAAAAAACTCTCCTTTAGGGCCGGACACGAAACCTTAAGGCACGAAAGCACAAAAGGCACACCTAAAATTAACGAGCTATAATCAAAAAAAAAATCATAGTCTGACTGAAATTTTGTTTAAAGGAAAGTACTCAGTAGCTGAAAACATTTTGGGCGCTCAAAATGTTCAATGTTTTGATATCTGGCTTACAAACTGTAGTGTGACAACATAACATCAAAAATCTCTGAAAAGTTGGCTGGTCACACTGTTGCGCTATGCACAACAAACAAATAAATAAAATTGCGAATAACGAAAGTGAGAAAATGTACCAAATGAACATGATATGAGAAGTGGCAGCGACTAATACCCCAATTATGGGATTAATTGCCACTTAAATACTGTTCTGAAAGAGGCGGAAGAAGAGCAGGCACGCAAACGGCGCAAATATTGGGTGAACACATATTTGCAAGAAAGAAAAATCAAGAGGCGATATACTAACGTAGCTTTCCTAGGCACTTTTTATAAAAATTCCATCAAAATGTTACTTGTCGGTGAAGTCCCACAAGATTGGCCTCTGTTGCACCTCTTCTATTCGCCTAATTCGCTCTTCTTTCTCGAAGAGCTCAATTGGGCTTTTATTTTGTTGCTTTTGGTGGGCCGCCATTTCTCATCAAAAACATTTCGACTAGTCGAAACACTAATTGAATCGATGTTTTGAAAGGTCAAAATAAATCTACTAGCTGTTTAACAAACTGTTTTCTGAGCAGCCCACATTTAGGTACTGAATACAAGGGTCTAGAAATAGCCTTACAAAATAATTTCGAGCCAGTTTGCAACCCTTTTTTTATATGGAGTTGATACCTTTCAAACATGATTTTCAGCTACTGAGTACTTTGCTTTAAAAATAAAATAATTACACAAAAAGTGTCTAGTGGGCTCGTGCCATTTTTTAATATCGTATTTTGGACCGTGCAGGGTCTGAAAAATGAGGCCCACACCCACCTCTAATGTTGAAGCCCCAAATAACGAGCTCGCAGCCCTGGCACTGAGTACTCATATTACTACAATCGATAGGACGTACCGATAGTTTTCGCACAAGTGTTGTGCGAATATATAGTATTTTTACAGATAGACACAGTTCCGGATCTAGAAACAACAGCACCAGCTCTTCCATAATTGTTACGCTTTACTTGTAATAGTCATATAAGTCATGCGCCTCGCTCACTTACTACAATTCTGTTGCTGAGCCAGCGATCGTGATAGTGTCTTATCAATGATCTTGCTAGTCTTGTCTACAGATTTAAAGTTTTTCATGAATGGTTCATTGGCTGATGCGATCGTAATCACTTACGCTTAAGCGTCAGGTCGTATGTCAAAAGACAGAGAGAGAGAGGGAGAGTAATCAAGTATGACACAGTGGGAGGGAGAGCGAGACAGAGAGATCATTAAACAGATTTGTCTCACAACCACGAAACATGCAACTGATAAAAAAAATGTGTTTTGTGTTTCGTTTTCGTGTGTTCCGTTTCCGATACACGTGCATTGTACCGTTTCGAGCACGAGAGTCAGCAGCAAAGTTTTATTCATTTCCGTTTCCATATTCATATTTAAAAAATGTAAGTGATAATCGTCAGCCATGTTTACGTACGCGTCTGCAGCAGTGCGTGTCAGTGCGATCCACATCCAAAAGCCAGGTGGATGCACGGGCCACGACTGCGTTGCTACTCATAAGACGAATGTGTCATAGTAGTCCACATCGTGACCGGAGACAAAAGATGTCTCCTCCAGAATGTTGATCAGCTTTAGTGTTGACTGTATCGGCTGAACGCGTGGTAAATCCGACCCCTGGGGCAATCCTATTATTTTCTCGGGATCCACAATATTGCCGTTTATATCGCACTGCGTTTCATGCGTCTTCAAAAGCCCAGGCGCATAGCTGAGCACATGGACATTCGAGCGCTTCTCCTCCGAAGCCATTGAACGAAAGTACATGTCGCGGGCCCGCTTGCACGAGCACAACAATGTCCTGTACACCAGTGGACGCACCTGCAACGACGATGTCACATTGATCACCAGCTTCTCGACACCTGCCAGCGCCTTGGAGTTCAACCAGAGCTGATTTAGTGCCACCGGCGCGTACAACTGCCGCTGCACATACTCGGTCCAGGACTGCGCCGTCTGCGGCTCCATTAGCACATGGGTAGCAGTAACACCCTCATTGTGCACGATGATGGTGCGCTGGAAGCCGCAATGAGAGCTCTTTCGCAATATCTGCTCCATCAGTTGACAACCATTGCTATGGTGCTCATCTAAAACGCCAGTAATTATTTGTACTGCACCTGCCTTCAATTGCTCATTCAACATTTGCTCCAACGATTTCAATTTCTCTTGATTATCATCCATGATGAGCGCCACAGATCCAGCTGCCAAGCGGCAACACAGCTCCTGGGCAAGCGTCTGGCCAAGCGGATTGGAGCAACCGCTTAACACCAGAAACGTGCGCAGACTTAAGTCCATTCTCTTCGCTGCCATTCTATTGTAGTTTAAATATCAAGGATACCAACTATTGATCAAAAGGAGACGCCGACCAAAGCTTCTGTTGCTGCTGTTGGCTCTAGTGTTTCGACTACTTCCGACTGTGCAATTGTACTAATCCGACAACTGCGATTCATACTGACAGCTTGGCTCGGTTCCAACTGATAAGACCACAATTTCCAGCGTGTGCTGTATACTCGAATACAAATTGAAATTTCAACTTTGCCTCAGACTGCGACTGGATCAGAGAGATTCTGTTTAAACTCGACTGTACTCGTACGGCATCCACTATCTGCTGTCCCCTAATGAGTCTTGACGTGTTTTCCCGCCCTGAAATCTTCTCACCGTACGCCGCACGGCTGCCGATTTTATAGAACAAGTATTTCTCCCGGATGGCGATCAGTACCAAGGGCGTAGCCAGCTCTGCTCTAAGCCCCCCTTGATTAACTTTTACCCGTTTATATACAAATATATGTTAATTGTATATATATATATTTTTTTTTTAATCTTCCTGAATTCTTTGCAAATTCATTTAGTATTTTCTGATAATTATTAAAAAAAATTGTTTTTTATAATTTAAACAAGATTCAGCTGGCATAGCTTTCAACGCTTCAGCTTGATCTGTATCTTCTTTTATCCTTCCATGAATAATACCATAATTTAAATTCATTGTCAAATCCTTTTAAGCTAAGTACATTCGTTAATATTAGATTTCACAATATCGAAGCTTAAAAAAAAAGTTCCTCTACTCCCCCCTCCGCCTACGCCTTTGATGAGTACACTGACTGATGACGGATGAAGCTTCCACAGATTTTTTGCCGTGCCCATCCATTGCGAGCGGTGACCGTGGTCACTTATAATTACCCAACGGAGACACAATTATTTGAATATTGTACACGCGCTTAGCAGCTGATCATCATTTGAGTTGGTCATCACCTATTGTTTTTGGTCTTTATATGCATATTATTTACTAGTAGTTGACTACCGTCTTCCGGCCTATACAAAGTGGCGCTGATAATGGAGTACAAACATAATGGGTCGAAAGGGAACAGCCAAAAGTTATTATTGTCTTTATCTGGTATCTAATACAAAGTTTGGGAAACTGAATTCAAATTTTATAGTACGTTCTACAAGTACATTCTGATTTATGAACTTACATATGTAGGTATACACTTTAATATTGATGCTAATAACAAAACATGTGCAAATCAACAAGAGTAATCAGCAGATAATTACCTTATATACAGCTTAATGTCGTATACAAATGTATTGATTTTTATTAAAGATTGCAAATTTCAGGACGACGAGCTGAGTCAATTCAAATGTCGGAGCCGGATAGATTGGATCATTATGTCATATAGCTGTCATAGGAACGATCGGTCGAACTACAACTTTTAGTAAAAAAAAAATTTTTTTGTTATACAAGCATATTATCTATATGGTAGTTTGCTATTCAACCTGACCAACTTCGATTAATTCGGTCAGCTATATCTTGTATTGTATTGTATTTGTCATAGAAACCCTCGGTCAAATATTCACCTTTGGTATGAAAATCATTGTTATTTCCTGAGATATGTATATCAATCGTTCTCACTGATTGTATTTTTATACCCTGTGCCCATTGAAAATGGTTAAAAAGGGTATAATTGTTTTGTGAAATGTATGTAACAGGCAGAACGAAGCATCTCCGACCCTATAAAGTATATATGTATATTTTTGATCAGTGTCAACAGTCGATTGAGCCATGTCCGTCCGTCTGATTGAACGCGTCGATCTCAGAGACTATAAGAGATAGTCTCTTGGTATGTAGGTTCCGAGATAGCGGCCGCAGATCAAGTTTATTTCGAAATTAGGATCAGACCACTATATCATATAGCTGCCATAGAAATGATCAGTCTAAAATCAAGTTTTAGTAAGAAAATCTTTTTTGGTGTTTGACATATCTCAACGAAACTGACAGGATATGCATTTGCAATGGTCCTATACATCTTGATTAAACTATATCATATAGCTGCGCTAGATCAGTCTAAAATCAAGTTTTAGTACGAATAACTTTTTTGTTGAATGAGATATCTCAGCCAAACTGACAGACTATGCATATGGGATGATCCCATACATCGTGATGAAACTTGGCTAAAATCGAATCACTATATCATATAGCTGATATAGGAACGATCAGCCGAAAATCAAGTTTTAGCATGAAAATGTTTGTTGTTTGATATAACTTTGCCGAACTGCTTCTAAGATCGTATATCCTGGTATATAATATATCCTGACTATATCATATAGCTGCCATAGGAACGATCAGTCTAAAATCAAGTTTTAGTGAAAAAAGCTTTTTTAATGAATGAGATATCTCAACCAAACTGATAGACTATGCATATGAGAAGGTCCCATACTTCCTGACCAGATTTGGCTAAAATCGGATCACTATATGCCATATGCCATAGGCACGATTAGCCGAAAATCAAGTTTTAGTATGAAAAACTTTTTTGTTGTTTGATATAACTTAACCAAACTGACAAAATATGCATCTAAGATGGTATCATATATCCTGACCACATTTGGATAAAATCGGCTTTTGTTTGCATTTGCAATGGTCCAATACCTCCTGATTAAATTAAAATAGACTGACAGAATATGCATCTTAGATATCATACATCCTGACCAAATATCATGTAGCTGCCATAGGAACGATCAGTCAAAAATTAGGATTTAGTATGAAATTAGTTGTTGTTTTTAGCAAAATCTCAGCCAAACTTATAGATTGGGAATTAGAATATAGATATATGACGATCAATTAGTCGAAAATTTAATGCCGGTTGGAACCTTCGGCGTACCTAATAGCTTGCAAATACGTGTGGGGCTATCGGTGTGCCAGGGCACAGGGTATCGTACAGTCGAGCACACTCGACTGCAGCCGCTCCTCCTCGGGGCGAAGGCCCCTTGTTTTTTCTTTCTTAGGCATTTTATCCTTGTTTATTATTAATTTTGCTAATAGTAAAAGTAGTTTACTGAACTGGACATTTCTTAAACGACTGCTAATTAATGTAACTATACAAATTGCATTTTTTTCTTTCGAAATTTTCATAAATTGTATAGTCAAACGTTTGTACAAAATACTGCACAAAAATTATATTTTTTTTGATTTAAAATTAAAATGTTGGAAACTCAATGATTAAAATTTAAAATAATGTAAGAATTATTATTAGATTCATTGGGGCATTCAGCAGGTTTTCCAATCAGTAAGATTAATCGGACATTATCCTTTTTTTTTATACAAATCAGCCTTCTACGGTCTTTCAATGTTTGATAAAAGTATCTTTTTTCATCGTTCGTTATATTCAAAGTTATCTGCTGAATACCACCATTGACTTTCAGAAAGCGTTAAACTTTTAAACATTCTCGAGAAATGATCAATAAAAAGACTCACTTCTGAAAAATTCCTTTCAAAGATTACCAGATTTCAGTCCCACAGGCCACATACATGTGTAACCGAACGAGTAGGTTTGTTAACGAAAAAATTGTCTGCCATAGTTTCAATTAGTATACAATCCCACATCGCATATTATTGTTTCCGTCTGCATAAACAGCAATTAGGTTAATAGCTTGCTTTGATTTCTAGGGACAATCGCCAATCTCAGACGCTGACGTTGACCCAATTCGCTGGCAGCGACGGACAGAAAATGGGAGCACAATTGCGAGTAATCGCGAATCGAACTCGTATTGTTTTGCATAACTTTCATTGTTAATTTTTGGACAACAGCAGCAGCGTCGCTACGCGTCGTCAACGACTGCGGCAGCGACAGAGACAAGAGCAACGTTAGCGATATGAATTTCATGGAATTTGGCAGCATTCACGATGCGATTTCTTTATCAACACATCCCACAACATCCAAGTGTCGCTGGCTGCTGACCATTGGGTCATTGAGCACGTGCAGTCGGCGAGCGAAAGCGGCATCTAAGCATCAATCTGAATCTGAAACGGAAACTGAACCTGAACTTGAACCACAGCCTGAAGTGTTGACCCTGGCGCGTTGAAATGAGAAAGTGTCCCTCTTCGTGTGGTGAAGCGATTCCAAATTTCATTTAACTCGAATCGCACTCAGCGAGAATAGACAATGACATACGTATGTACATACATATGTACATATGGCAATAACAGTAAGAATAAGAATAAGAGCAACAACAAAAATGCTAGAGACGCGCGCTTTTCATCTCGGGTATAAAACGTGGCGGTCGCTTCGGTGTCAATTCAAACGTTTAACGAGCACAGAGCAACACGCGACCGATAAGAGAGAGCCAAAAAACCACAAAAATAATAATAATAATAACATAACATTATCAACTACTATAAAATGCACGCCTTTAAATTGCTGTTGACTTTTCTGCTAGCGATGCACTGCAGCCAGGGCGTAAGTACCTGATCTCAGAGCTTGACTTTCAAATCTGGCTTACATTGTGCATCCCTTAACCATTTGCAGCTGCTTGCGGCTTGCGTATGCTCGGAGAAGGGCACGGATTACTGCCAGAGCTGCCAGGGACCAACGATAGTGCGCCCAAAGCCCCGTTATTATGAGCCCAGCGAGGTGAATCTGTCGCCAATTGGCGACAATTGCTGGTGCAGCAAGCAACTCATCGAGCCCGCGCAGCTGCCCAAGACCTGCGGTAAAGTACGTGAGCTCTTCCAATATATGCATGCGTTTAACAATCTATTGAGTCGCCGCATGCTCGAGGGCGCCATCGAGGCCAAGACATTGGCGGCACAACGTCTGGCCGAGCGGCTGCAGCGGCTGCAGCATGCGGACTGTCACAAGAGGCGTGGCGTTCACATGCTGCCACCCAGCAGCTACCGCTATGGCTATGGCCTATGATTAACCCAGTGGATAACCGAAAAGCATCATCTTCGACTCATAGATCAGACCCAGTAACAGTATCAATAACACGATTAACACATCTAATCCCAGTTAAATGCAGCACCATCTTCTACACATGCATACATACATATGTACATACATACATACATATAAGCAAACAAGCGCACATACATACATACAAAAATATATACATACTTAGACGCACACATGCATAAATCCTCAACAAAATCGAACAATGCTTCCGCATGCGAACGTTATCAGAAACCCAGAGTTTGGACTGTAATAGGCCAACAGCAACAACGTTGAGCTTGCGTCATCATCAACACTGCAACACAACTGCATCAGAACATCATCATGATCATGCTTGCGCTTGCCGTCTCTTTCGCTCGCTTTCTGTCATCGCTCTGTCGTAATTATCATGCTGTACGTGCACCATGCATCAACAATCTTTATGCCATGATAGAACTTGAACTCAATTCGATACCATCGTTTCCACAGAAGACGCCATGCAAACCCACCTGCGGCTGCCAACAGAACGACGATAGCAGCTGCACCAGCTCCATCTCCAGCCATGATAAGTGAGTAACTATATGCGTGATCCTGCGAGTGTATGGGAGTAAAATTACTTGCACCATTATTTTAGCATTGCATATGCCGCCGAGAAGTCACAGGATCAGGATAGCTCACCCGCTGATCCCATCAGCGTCAGTCTGGCAGCTCAGGCTGGCAAGGCTATCAATGTGCCCGAGGCAAAGTTGGCATACGGCTTTGCCCAGAAACCTGTAGATGGACAGCAAAAGGTATTCTTTTCCAATGTGCCCGAGGAGAATCTGTTCAAGCTTAGGAGCGAAGTCATCACACTGAAGAAACGCAACTATGCAGCCAAAGAGGAGGAAGAGGAATACATTGAGGAAGAGGAGCAGGAAGCCTCCAATGATGATGACGATGAGGTACCCCAATTAACATACAAGCAGCTGGGCTATATTACCGAGCAGTACAAGAATCCCAAGTTCAAGAAGGTCACCAGAAAAACACCTTATGGCTCAAATTCCAGCAGCGACAGCTATGCCAAGGTCGGCGACAAGGTGTCCGTCGACTGTGGCTTCAAGCCTGGACGTGTCGCCTCCTATCGGAATGCGCGTCGCCAGGAGCTTATGAGCGACACCTATTGATTATGTTGCGAGTTAATGAAACACTGTAAATAATAGTATTCATGCATGTTGTATGCATGTGTGTGCGAGAACGAGTATTTATTAGTTAGACTTAAAAAACACACAAAACAGCTTGATTGATAATTAAATTGTAGACCCTTTTTAACACATGTTTGTACCATAGTATACTCTTCATTTACATAAGTTACAATTCACGGCATAATACGTTAAAAATACCAATGTGATTATTACTTAAATTCCGTTGGTAGCTCGAGTGTCACTCTTTTAAAACTGATGGACCAGTTTTAGGGCTGTTATATCATAACTGGGTAGTATTTAATTACCTAAAAGAGTACGCCCGATAGCATGCATAACTTTCAGATGAGTATCACACACAAAAATTAAAAACAAAATAAATAAATGCAATAAGTCTGCGATAAGCAAAGAACGCGAAATACTGCTAATTTTATGATCTGTAATATTTGTATTTTTTTTGCTCTAAAAGTATGCAACGCATTTATTAACAACAACAAAACAAATAAATAAAGAGCAATAATCATTAAAGGGTTTCTAAAAATGATTTAGATTTGATAAACCTCATTACTGTAATAAGTATTTTTGCATATTGGAAAAAACACTACATTTAACTCTGTAGGCGGTAGTGTGGATCACCATTATCTAAAGAAAATACTCGAATTATGGAGAATTCGTCTTATGGAATTCTTTTTTTAAGTTTATTAAACGCTATTGCCACTCGATATAGTTCGAGTTATAGAAAATTCTTATTATAAAAGTTCGAGTTATGGAAGTTCAATTGTATATAATAATTGGAGTATACAAATGTATAACCAGTGCCATCTGGTTTACATAAAACTCAAATCTCAAATCTTAATTATCATTGTTAACAAATGAATAAAATTCCCTGTAATGTCAAAAAAATAAAAAGAAGTGTAAATATTTAATTATGTAAATAAATGAAGTTCCCGTTGAATATTATTCGACAACTGTTCAATATTCCGCAGAGGAACCCAATACAGGCAGGACTATGGCAATTTTTTTCCAGCAGCGAAATAATCTATAATGAATCCAAAAGTAGTAAAATATGGATCTGCGCATCATTGGGGAGACCATATAAATCAATTTTAAATCAGTTTCTGGAATCACTTTATTGCATGCTGTAAAACAAAAGTCGTTAACGGTAAAAACTCGAAATGGATGTGGTTTGTAATTTTGAATAATCGATATAGTGATCGATTGATGAACAGAGAAAATCTGCTATCGATCCAATATTATGCCAAATGTATGTGCATATGTATTTACATTGAACATATGACATTTTGCATTAAGCTGCCCGAGAGACTAGTTCCAAGTCCAACTGTAGGTTCGGCACTGAGATCAACGAATGCTGGGAACATGACTTTTGACAGAAAACTTCGCAAGAGCAAATTATTTGAAGAGGTCAGCGTGACCAACAACAGTAATAACAATAAAAAGAACAATAACAACAAGAACAGCATAGCTGTGGAAGCTAAAGAGCAATAACAACAACAGCAACTTAGAGCTGCATAAGAAAAAACATTGTTCAAGTTCAAGTTCAGAAACAGTTGTCGCCGCTTGCCACAGCAGACAACGCTCCAGACGTGGTCGTTGGGGTTGCGTGTGAGATTGCAATGGATGGAGTCAAAGACGATATAAAGAATGCGACGACCCAAGTTTTGGCTAGTAGCCAGAACGTCATTTACCAAAGCAGACGCCGTTTTATACCAAATATACACTCGTATCCATATTGTACATATCCATAATGATGCACTCGATCACAGTGGCCCTGGTAACAGTGACTGTGCTGGTGCTAGCGTTGTTGGGCGGCATTATGGCCGCGCCAACGCCCGTTCAGGTTGTTTACACGGGTGAGGAAGGCTGCGCCTGTCCCACACAGCTTGGCTATCAGCTGAATGTGCCCAATCCGAGCAAGCCGAAGAAGTACGAGGGCGGCGAGTACGGTTATCGGGTTGAGAAGCCCGTTCAGACCAAGGCCAAGATCAGCTACAGTTTTGATTTTACCGTGGAGCAGCCCCGCACGCCGGTACCACAGAGGAACAAGCCAGCCAAGCTGTATGCCAGGGTGGATCGCGTTGCGGTTAACAAAGCAGGTGTGTTCGTTTTAACATCATATCCGACCCACAAAACTAATGCATATGCACATCATCTTTGACAGATTGTCGCGCCAATCACAAGACCAGTTGCAGTTGCAGTAGTTGCTCTGCTGCCAAGCAAAGGTACGTAGCCAAGGTACAGTCCAGCCCAGATCCAAATCCGAATCCAAACTCAAATGTCAATTGCAATGCCAATGCCATTCGTCGTCGTCGTGATCTGAGTTCACATGGTTCGCTGCTGCGCAAGCGTATAATGCGCCAGCAGCAGATGGAGGAGCGTCCAGCTCGATATGTAAAGTTATATCATAAGGATCTGGATGCACAGCAGCAGCACAAGATACGTATGTTTGGTTTGATACCGTCGCACGATACACCATCGCCCAAGTCCAAGCGCAAAGCGAAAAAAGCGCCCGCGATGAGCTCGAGCTCTAAGCAATCTAAACGTTGGTTAGGCTTGGGACGTCGCAAGCGCGACATTAAAGGTGAGTATGATCTTCTGGAGATGGAGCGCTCCAAAACAGATTTAACGGCACCGGAGATCATACAATATATGCCGGAGACTCTGAATCCGAACTTCAAGCGTGGACAGTGCCATATGGGATGTAGTGCCATTACAGCGAATGCACCACCCGAAGATACAGAAGATACCAATATCAACAGCAGCGTCAACGGCAACGGCAGCGGCAGCACAGAACAACCTGAATCCGAGCAACCGCATCCGGATCCGGAGCAACCATCATTGGTCAACTCCATACCAATAAAACGTGCGGCGCTTAGTTATTACCCAGAGCAGATACCATCGCCATTGTCCGGCCCCTACAATGAGTACAAGTTTGTCGACGACTCGCAGCTACGAACTTTGCTGTCGACCACCTCGGTGCCAGATCCGCTAGGGCAAAATTCGACGCCGCTGCGATTTGCCGGCGATTTGGAATCAGTTAATCGGCGCTCGTACTCGATGCCCGTATTGGGCACCGGCGGTGGCTATCCAGTGGAGCATATGGCCGACACGCAGTTGGACAGCATAATATCGGGCATTGTGTATCAGCATCCGGATTATGTAAATACAAATTCACACTATGGCGGTTCCTTGGTAGATCCAGAGCCGGTGCAAAAGAAGCAAACCACAGACTTTCTGAAGAAGCTTATTGATGGCCGACTAGGCGGTTGGGGCTTCGAAACAGCCACTGAGCCCGAATCGGCGGTCAGAGCTGATTACTCGACGACGCCGTCCAAGACTTACGGCTTTAATAGTCACACTCACGACGGCTACAGCGTGGATACGTACAATGTGCCACCGATTACCGATTATCTGCGTGCCTGGTTCTAGGCCATATTTATATCCCTCATCCCTCCTATCTTCCTCTCTCCCAGGAACTAGCATTTAGACTTGGGTAAACATACATAAAGTTGTAATATAGTGCGGTTGCCTAGCTTTAAATAAACATTAAAATGCATAAGAAAAAGAAACAAGAAAGACAGACAAAAAAAAAACAGAAAAATTACAAACTAACTGGAAAATCATTGTGGCTTTTTTTTTCACTCTCTGATTCGCTTCTCATTGCAGCTACGGCAGCAGCGACGGCTACGACCACGGGTACTAAAGAAGATGACCCAACAGCACCTGCAACGGCAACGGCAACAAGCTACAGCAACGGGCCAAAACAATCTTTCGAATTCTGCTGAGCCAGGCACATACATATTGGCGAGCATTAAATTAGGCCACTGGCCCACTTGTACATTCTATCTGTATCTGTATATTTCTCTGTCTTTCTGTCTGTCTGTCATACATACAGACAATGTTTGTAATTTGTATTTTTTTGTTTGTAATATTTTGCAATATTTTGCGTTTTTTGTTAACGTTTCAATTTTCAATTAAGAGCTCTGCTCAACAAATGATTCAATAAACTGTTTGCTCAAAATATGCTTAATATTGTAATGTCTAATTATATTCTCATTTGCGCAATCCCAACAGAAAAAATCCGTACAGGGTTAGCTAATGACTCGTTCTAGCTTAACATCTTGAATTATAGGCAAAACTTGGCCTTTGAGACTACTATGGTATCTTTACCCCTTCAGAGGGTATTATAAGGGCCTCGTCACTTCAAATCCGGAAGCCAAGTAAGCTAATTTTTGAAAACAATTTTAACTTTTTTTTGAAAATTTGAGTATGCACGATTATTATCGATTATTATGCAGTGCTTCCTGGAAAGTTTCCGAAGGTATAAAGGCCTACGTATGCGCAAAATGTCATAACAGGTCGGTTAAACAAAACTTAAACGCAAAAACACGTGCTCGTTTGCTCTACAACCAAATATCATGTGTTCATAATAATGGATGATAAAATGTACATCAAAATGAATTTTAAGCAGCTACCAGGCCGAAAATGTAACTATGCCTATAAACGTGGATGTGTTGCATCAAAATTTAAAAATATACCGATGGACAAACTTGGAAGGAAGCTTTAATCTGGCAAGCTATCTGCAGCTGCGGTCTGAAGTCGCGCGCTTTTGTAACGACATCCTCAATGACTTCAGAGGTGTACGTGAAATAGTGCCTCCAAAACGTCTTTTGCCATTTATACGCAAGCACCGATCACCAGTAAAGTTCTGGCCAGATTTGGCGACGCGCCAAACAAGGTCGATATACTACCGAAGTGGCTCAGCCGGCCTAATTGTCCTGAGCTCCGTCCAATCGAAAGATATTGGGCAATTGTTGAAGGAAAATTGAAAAGGAGTGGTAGAATCGTGGAAAATGAGAAATCAATGCTGATTGCCTTTAACAAATATGCTGCGAACGTGGACAGAAAATGTGTGCAGCAATAAATGTCAAAAATTAGACGGAACACTCGCCATTTTTTTCGCCGTAAACAAAATTGATTTTTTTTTTATATAAATTAAAATGCAAAGCTTACACTTTAAATAAAGCCGGATTTCATTTAAATCCAACAACAGGTAAAAAAAACCTGATTCCAGCTTCCGGATTTGAAGTGACGATGCCCTTATATATAAAACAGGACACGAAGAATATTTCTGCATATATATATATATATTCAATATATATACATATGAACGTCCCTCTCTTTTTATTGTTATTGCAGAAACAATAAAAATGTGATATTTCATGAAATTCTTTTAGCCATCCTATGTTACCAAAACTGAGAAGCTATTGGCAATATTGTAAATGAAATGCGATTTAATAAAAACTCTTGGCATAAATATTCTTCAAATACTATTCAATTGAATGAACGAAAATTATATTTTATTTACTACAAATTTTCTTTGCTTTCAAGTAATGCATTATGAGTTAGAAAGCAAATCAGTTTTGATATGCGCTGATGAAATACATTGTTGATAATTTACTTAAAGTAACCGCTCGTCAGTTGTTGGCTGTTGTTTGTTAATCGTTCTCTTTTCTTTGCTCTGTTTCAGTTTAACGAAAGTCGAAATACTAGACATTCCCTTAGTGTAGACTTTGTGCAAATTGATTTACCAGTCTAAATTGGACAATTCTCGTTAATCGATCATAGTAAACATTTGAAGTTATTGGTGTTGATTGTAAACCTACCTAGCAAATCGGACAATTATAAAAGTATGGGATTCAACATCTTTTCTTCAACGTTGATAGTTAAATAAGCTTTTTTTTCTTACGAAATTCTTGTTGCTGAATTTGTAGTACTTTCAAATTGAACCTGGCTATTTTTCCGCGTACGGTTGCCGCCAAGGAACTACAAATAGCATCCGGGAATGGCCGCCATTTTAAACGTGAAAAAGCAATTATCAATGACAAGTGTGTAGCGTACTCGCGATCTCTGATTGTTTTTGAATTTTTGAACTAAGATCAATGTAAAAGAACTTGTCTCAATAGCCATTGTGATCATACGCACCCATTGAGCAGCCAGAGAAAGAGCAGCCAGCTACCATTATTTCAGTGACCCTGGGCCGGCTGACGCATCGAGAGCGAGCAAGGTTAGGTTGTCAAGCATTTGCAGCGATGATGATGATGTTGATGATGCATCTGATATGTGGCCGTAGATCACGTCTCTGATCGCGCTGGGTGGCGGGTCGTCGCAAACCTCACGCACCAGCATTCGACTATTTAAGTCCAGATCTCTGCGGGCGCTGGGTTCAGTTGGTTGGAGTCGGAGTCGAAGTCGCAGCCAAAGTCAGTGCAGATCACACAACGAGCAGCTACATAAAATGGGGGCGCCTGCCAACTCCGCTTGGCTGCCGCTGATGCTAATGGCCATAATATTGGCAAAGGCGACGCTGGCAATAGCGCAGGTAAGTCTCTACCCCAACCCCCAGACCCCGTTCCCCTCGAGATTCGGATGCATCGAAATTGAAAATGACTAAAGTCACATTTGGTTCTTTCTATTAGTGCAATGAAACCGCGAGCAGCAATGATAATAAAAGTAGTCCAAGCAACAGCATCGTGCCCAGCACCAGCGTCGCTCCGGATCGGGTCGTTAGCGGAGACCTGAACAAGCCAGCTCGCATGGAACGGATGAGCTTGGATTCGGATACGAATTCGAATTCGGAGTCGATCATGGTCAATGATGAGGAGGCGGGTGTGCGTGCAAATTCTGGTGCGGATACGATGACCACACCAAGGAGTACAGATAATCAGTATGATGTTATCAACGTAATGGCCGCAACGGGTGCTGGGGTGGGGCAGCCCAAGACTGGACAGACGACACGCATCTATACCACCGGGGAAGTGAACGATGAATTTTGGCTGAAGCACCTGGGAGATGACTTCAAGCACGCCATACATCTACAGGTGGGTGGCACCAATGAGGATTACAATCGCATCATCAACCAGACCAGCGACGGGGTGCACGAGGAAGTGCATCATGAGTATTTGCCTGGCGCTGAGCGGCCACCAGAGGTGCAACAACAACAACAGCAGCAGCAACAGCAACATCAACACCAACAATCAGTTGGATCTGGTTATGGATATGGACAACCCAATTTGCAAAGCCATCTCAATCTCGAAGGCGAGGCCATGGCTCTCAAGAATAATTATCTCATGCAGCAGGAGCATCAAAACTTTTTATCACAAGGTGGTTATGCGCAAGACAACACGCGGCAGCAGGAGCAGCAGAGCTTCTTATCACAGGGTGGTTATGCACAACAAAACACACGCTTCAACAACAACAGACACAGAGATATGCACAGCTCACACAGACACACTCACACGCACACTCACACAGACACACACACAAACACACACGCTTATCCAACACTACTAAACACACAACAACACACACTAGGCAGCAAATCGCATCATTCAATGCGCCATCGTTACCAGAATCCAAATCAGGCGGGATCTGAGCCCTCGCCGAGCATCATCAACTCCAGCGAGGATACCTTTCATGCGGCCCAGTCGCAGGCCACGCCCTCCACGGCAGCATCGCCCAGCTCCAGTTCCGTGCGACGCGATGATTTCGACATCCCGCTGCCCTTCAAGTCCGCCTTTAATGACTATGGCAGTCGACCCACTCGCGACCTCACCTACCTTCTCTACAAGCGCGGTCTCTAACCAACCTATTAAGCCCAAGTCTACCATCTAAATTCTAAATATAGTACACACTATTTATAATTGCTCCCACTAGTAATAAATGAAGAAAATACAAGTGAACGTTATTCTTATTTCAAGTTCTATGGAAACACGCACACACAAAAAATTATTGCCTAACATGTCCAAAAGTTGACTAAAATTAGAGGACAGTCGAAGAAAATGTAACTTTATTCATGGTGCCTCATTACCTGAAAGTTGCAAGTCCATAAATTACCTTTTTATGTACTACGTTGACCAACAGTTAGGGCAAGAAGTGGACTAAAATATAAAATATAGAAGTGAATAAAAATATTAATAATATATGTATATTACCAGCATTGGAGATGCCACCATGTTCTCTTTAAGCCGCTGGAGCCAGTTGGGAATTTTGAAGAACAAATTATATTTAAGCAACTGATGTAATTCAAAATAGAAAAAACATGCTTTATAAGTTGTAGCAAAATAGATTATTTTAAAGGTAATAGATTTGAAAAAAGTTTTGTGTATTTAATACATAAATACATAGTATGTGTCTGATTCATTATTTCGCTTCAAATTTCCCATCGTTTTCTTATTTTCCTTAGATTTGAGTTTAATTTCAAAAAGTTACCAACTTTGCGAGTATTCATATATACTTAACATATTTGAACTAATTTACCTTCATTCGTATGCAGTATAAATACGAGTAGTCAGGGGCGTACCCAGCTTTGTGCGAGGGGGAAAAACATTATTTATCTTTAGTATCTATTTGTAATTGCGAAATAACCACGTATTCATATTAGTCTTCGTGGATTTTTTGTAAACTTCTTCACTTCAAAATTTAGTAGGTTTACAAAAATACTGAAAGAACTGCTTTATTTCGATAAATATTTTATATTGCCTTAGAAAAATTCATGTAAAATTGTCAATTATAAAATGTAATATATTATGGATGATTTTAGTAGTGGGTTGAGCCTCCCTTGTTTCAAATTACCTCGTATACATACAAACTTACAAAAAATTTTATTATACACGCATGTTGAGCTAATTTCGAACATGAAGAAAAGCAGAGAAAAAACAATTGTCGATGTTCCTGAAACCAACAATGGTTGATTTTAAACGTGCAAATTGTTAAAATAAATGAAATTAAATTTTTTAATTTAACTAAAAGGTATTAGTGTTTAAGAATTTCATATCCTTCCTTAAGCAATGAAAGGTCGAGAGCTAAAGACTTGTTCTAAAAGACTTGACTAAAATCCAGACTCAGCTTAAATTCCGTGCCATGATATCTTAAAAATAATGAGATATGTACATCACATTTTATATCTATACTCTCCACATTATAAGATCTTACGATCACGATTGTCACACGCAATGAAATTGTATCAAAACGAGAACAATAATTTTGTTCGCTGGTACATTGAATGGTACTGGTACTTTTATTTAAATGGACCTCTTTACAGTTGGTCAAGTAGTTGTTTTGACATCACCCAAAATTCACATGTTCGATTTTTATTTAATTCCATTATTTCTTTATTTCTAAATTGTTTTTTAATTTATTCGTATTCTATTTTTAACAAGTTTTTTATGTTAGTATGCATGTATGTATGTATGTACACTGAAAAGTTAGCAATTTCCCACTCTACCGCTGACTCGTTAGTGTTGTTTGAGTTGGATTTAGTTCATGAATTTCCCTATAAATTACACATGGTATATCCTTAATTAAAATTAAATATTTTCAATTTGGTTTAATCCATCTGAGAAAAAATGTGATCATTAAAAATTACTTAATAAAGGGCCAAGATACAGTGGTGAAGTGGAAATTGCTTACTGTGCCATTAATTTAGATTACCAGCAACTCACTTTGGAATATTTGTAAGTTCCTTTTCAGTACTGTATATACATATGTACATACATACATATGTATGTCTGATAAGATTCATGGTCAGTCTGATGATAAACTGTTGATCATAACTGAAGATTACTTAAAACTTGTTAGTTACACTGCACTAAATGTGTATTGTTTATCCCGATCCACAGCCATGTGGAGTTGTGTATCCAACGATGGATCGGGTGATCGATCCCGACTGTGTATCGCAGATAAATACGAGTAGGCAGAGATCGTGGCAATACCAACACCAACACCATCACCCCAGCTGACCAGAATTGAGAATCGAGATTCAAGATTCAAGAATTAAGCAAGAACAATGAGAATACAAGAAGAAGAACAAGAGCCAAGACGAACAGACAGTCGGCGATGCGCAGAGAAAAGAATTTGAAATCGGAAATGGAAATCGGTGGCAGTGGCATCGCAAAGATCACGTAGCTGGGCCCGGGCCCGGGGCCGTGGCAGTCTCGGCAACGTGAGTGCGATATAAATGCGCATCGGAGGTTCCGTGGGCCGCTATAAAGAGCTAGCACATCGGCCATCCAACGAGCAGTAAACATCTGAGATCTGACGCACATCATCGCACAACACACAACATGCAACTTGGTCTTTGGTTTGGGCTCTTCGCCGTCGCCGCCGCACCGGTACGTTACCAGTCTTTGCAGTGGCCCAACTAGATCTTATCTTTTATATCTTTCTTGCTCTGATTTGTAGCTGGTGAGCGCTAATTACGGTTCATCAGGTGGTGCCGGAGGTCAGATTCAGTATCTGCCCGGAGGTCCGACGGCCGGTCTGGAGGAGTATGTGAATGCCGCCACTGGTGGCCAGCCATCGTCGAACCAGCTGACGGCTCAGGCCGAGATTCAGCCATCCGCCGAGGAGGCCCGTCGTCTAGGACGCGTGCAAGCTCAGCTGCAGGCTCTCAACGCCAATCCCACGTACCAGAAACTGAAGAACTCCGAGGATATTGCCGAGTCGCTGGCTGAGAACAATCTGGCTAGCAACATCCGTCAGGGCAAAATCAATGTTGTCTCTCCCCAGTTTGTGGATCAGCATCTGTTCCGTTCCCTGTTGGTGCCATCCGGCCACAACAACCATCAGGTGATTGCCACACAGCCCCTGCCTCCAATCATCGTGCACCAGCCGGGCGCACCACCAGCCCATGTGAACAGCGGCCCACCGACTGTGGTGCGCGGCAATCCCGTCATCTACAAGATCAAGCCCTCGGTCATCTACCAGCAGGAGGTGATCAACAAGGTGCCCACTCCTCTGAGCCTCAACCCCGTCTACGTCAAGGTCTACAAGCCAGGCAAGAAGATCGAGGCTCCTCTGGCCCCAGTCGTTGCCCCCGTCTACAACCAGCCCCATTCCTATGGCAACTCTGGTGATCATCAATCGCCTGCTAACGTCGCTTCCAACTCCGATAGCTATGCCGCCGGCGCTGACTCTCCCCTTTACGCCAGCCCAGCGCCCTATGGCTCCCCCAGCTACTAAGCACTGCAGACGGAGCAGTCCTGCCAACCAACCTGGCGGATGATAAATTTAAACAATTTGTTTTTTTAATGCAAATAAAAATGCCTACAATTTATCTGACAACTGTTTTATATTGGAATCTGGACCAAAACCAATTCCAGAACTTTTTGAATCAATTTAACCATTTCTTCAAAGATTGACTGCTTATGCACTTTTATTATTTGCGCTCAAATATGACCAACCTTTCGCATTATTAACTATTATTACAATGTGTGGAGAACATATTGAGAACATAGAGAACAACTGGGCCAAGGTCAAAGACCGTTGAACGACTTTTTCAGCACTTTTAAGCTTGATCAGTTTCACTGACAGTTTCGCAAATTCCGCTGGCGTTTGCGCTTTCTGGAATGAAGCGTTAATATTGCAGTGTGCCGCAAAAGGAGGAACTTTAATGAATTATGAAATATATACTGGTTTAACAAAAGTAAAATACATAAAGCGAAATCAACAATAATTTTCATTTTTTACTTACCAGATATTTTCGTCATTTTCTCCGATTACGTCTGTCTCTTGGGTGAGAATAAATTAAATCTGTGATAACAATGATATTTTCTTAAAAAACAATATCGTGCAGTCTCATTTTTCAGATTGTTCAATATTTTAGAAGCGTTTATTAGCCAATAAGGTTAGTAAATCCAACGATCTTAACTAGAGTTAAAAGAGTGTAGTATTATTAAACCAAGATCTCAACTTATAATAAAAGAGAATATGCTCAATCCCTTGTGTCTTCCATATCTTCATTAATTCTCACACTTATAGCATTTTCGAAAACAACCAAACTGGATCATGAAACGAAACTTTTAACTCTCAAATCCGAACACAGTGATATTCTTAGAAAAAGAGTTTGCAGCGCAAATTTAGAAACAATCTATAATATAATCTAAGCATGATTATAATGAAATGAGCAAATAATAACAAAATTACAATTTAAAGTTGCTGTTTTTAAAAAGTTTGCAATACTTGTATGAAGAACTTTATTAGCTTAAAAATATTAAGGAACAATGGAAATCAGTTGAGAATATAAAATATTTTGTTTGCTCGAACGAAACCCGACGGATTTTAAAACCATACCGGAATTTAATGAAACTTCGAGAAGATTTCGGGACGTATGATCATGACAAGAAAAAGAGAAGAAAATCAGTTGGAATTGCATCGACTCACAGCGAATTGAATTGAATCGAATCGAATCACACAGAGCTCTCAATGCGGAACTGGTTGTCAGCGACTTGGCAATCGCAATCAGCGCAGACGAGCAATATTCTGAAAAACCTCGATATGGCTTATATGTCAGGGCGCAGTGCAGCGAGATGGCGATGGCAGCTGTGGATTAATTGTTATTGCTTTCTGGGTAACTCGTCGAGATATGCGCGACGATATGCGGGCAAGTAATCAGCATTTGGCCATGTTCGTTACCTGGTGTGGGCCACACACCAACAACAACACCACAACAATGCGAACAACAAGTGCAACAACAATGTGACAGTCCAGTGGCTGGAGCGGAACAACGTCTACCGGCAGCGCAACGCCGAACGGGGCCAAATGTCACGTAGCATGTGGCAAGCGTTCAGTGGCAGCATATTTAAAGAAATCTCTGGCCGGGTTAGGGCAGCAGAAGACAGCAGACGTTCTCACAGCGAGCCACTCGAGTTCGAGACGCCAACTGGGACTGGAAACGATGAACAGACACAGCTTCGTATGGGCGCTAGCCGCCTGCTTAATTGTACGTACTCAACAAAAGATGAATCCAAGCAATTAGAGCACCAAAGGCACTAGTCGCTAGTCACTAGTTGCCAGTCACTAGTTCCCAGTCACTAGTTGCCAGTCACTAGTTGCCAGTCACTAGTTGCCAGTCACTAGTTGCCAGTCACTAGTTGCCAGTCACTAGTTGCCAGTCACTAGTTGCCAGTCACTAGTTGCCAGTCACTAGTTGCCAGTCACTAGTTGCCAGTCACTAGTTGCCAGTCACTAGTTGCCAGTCACTAGTTGCCAGTCACTAGTTGCCAGTCACTAGTTGCCAGTCACTAGTTGCCAGTCACTAGTTGCCAGTCACTAGTTGCCAGTCACTAGTTGCCAGTCACAAGTTGCCAGTCACTAGTTGCCAGTCACTAGTTGCCAGTCACTAGTTACCAGTCACCAGTTAAGAGTCACTAGTAACCAGCTACCAGTCACTAGTAGCCAGTAACCAGTCACACTGCATATCTGCCTTAAAAGGAAACAATCTTTAATTTGCATCTCTCTCTTTTTGTCTTTTTCCCTCTCTGTTGCAGGTATGCGCCAGCGCAAACGGCTACGGCGGACAGCAGAGCTACGGCTCTGGCGGTCAGGGCTACGGCTCGAGCGGACAGCAGAGCTACAGCTCAAGCGGCGATGGTGCTAACGCCGGTGCCAGCGCTGGTGAATTTGGCAGTGCTGGCGGTTTGGGCGACGGCGCCACTGCTGGCTCATTGGCCGGTAACGGTGAGGCCGCTGGTCTTGCCCAAGCCGGACAGAGCACTTATGGCTCTGACCAGAATATCCCGTACAAGCCGGTGAACACCAAGGGCAACACGCTTACCTCTTCGATCACATACCCTCAGAACAAGGGCGAGATTCTGATCCATCGTCCAGCTCCCATCATTGTCAGACGCCCACCCACCAAGGTGCTGGTGAACCATCCTCCACTGGTTGTCAAGCCCGCTCCAGTTGTGCTCCACAAGCCCCCAGCAATCGTACTGCGCAAGGTCTACGTCAAGCACCACCCACGTCGGGTCAAGGTTGAGCCCGTGTTCGTTAACGTGGTGAAGCCCCCAGCAGAGAAATACTTCGTCAATGAGAACAAGCAAGGTTACGGACATGCGTCTCATGGTGCCAGTCACAACGGACACGCTCACGGTCATAATCATGTTCATGGTCACGGTAACGGTCACCATGCCCGTCCCGGTCCAATTGTCGCTGGTCCCCAGCACTCTGGCCCAGCACTGCCCGCCTATGCCTCTGGCGCCGACAGTGCCGCTGCCAGTGCTGGCTACCAGCTGCTCCAGGGCGGCAACCACGGACTCTCTGCCCTGGCCAACATTGCCGGTGAGCGTGAGGGCAACTATGCTGGCCAAAGCCAGCACTATGGCGGTCCAGCCCAGACCGGACCTGGTGCCTACTCGGCTCCGTCGTACTAAGCTTACCAGCTTCAGCTTGAGCAGCCAGCTGCCAGCTACCAGCCTCTTCCGGCTGGTCTTAGTTACTATGTTTTTTACACGGCTTGGACGCCCACAAAGCGGGCGCGCAGGTTTCTTTGCAAACAAATAAAAAAAATAAAAAAAAAACAATGTATTATTTTGTGTGGTACATAAAATAATTATAATTTAATGAAGTATATTAGTAGAACAACAACGAGCTTTTGATTTTTATAAATACTAAACACGAGAGGAAAAACTTAAACTCATTTTGCATGGACATTTATAGGTAGTTTTTGGGTTACATAAAATCGTTATAAGTAATTTAAGTAGTAGAAATTTCAGTACTAACTAAATCTATGGATCGAGCTTGATCTTTAATAACGATAAGCACAAGTTGTAACTTTAACTCTCAGTTATAACTTTTATTGGTACAATATTGGCTTAGATACATTTATAGTATTTGCAGCCATAAAATTTTAACCTTCTACTTAAATGGAGGTAAAAATGCTGGAAATTTTAATCGAGAAAACTGTCTGATAGATAATAAAAGAATCAAGAGAAAATAATTTGACACTTACATTACAAGATTGGACTTCGCATTTTACTACTTGGAGAAAGGTATTTCTATCCCTATTAGTTGGCCTCCTTCCAGAAACCTCTACCCCATGTCCAACATAAATATCAACATTAAAGATAATCATCAAAATGTGGTGATGCAAAGCTAAATACAAAAGTCGCAGATTCAGTTATAATACTAATACGATGTGTAAGATCTACTCACAAACATTATCTAAACTTATGGCATTATTAAAATCCTTAAAATGGAGCTGTTGGTCTAGTAAATCGAATTAATCTTCATAATTTTGACTATCGAGCAAAAGTACTACAAAGCGCAACTTTTTTGTACGATTAACATATTTTACGATAAGTCAAAAATAAAAAATGTTGGTTGATTCATTTTGGTATGAGACAAATAGGTACATTTTTTAGTTCATGTTTTTTCTAAAATAGTTACTGTCAGAACTATTTATCACTCAAAATATTATTAGTAGCGTCATCAACTGAATGGAATTCCAACCTTAAAATATATTAATAATTTGATAGTCGAAAAAAAGAGAAAAGTTTTAGTTTCAAACCTTTAAAAGTACATATATTTGTATATAAAACCTCCAATATGTCTCAAAATTAGAGGTGTCAGAGATTAACTCAAGATCTTTGGGAATCGGAGGGATTCAAATTTTTTAAATTTCAAAAACAAGCAAAGAAATACTTCTTAATTTAATACTGGTAGTACAAGTAATTGACAGAAAAAAAATTGTTGAAGGAATGATTACAAAGTTTACAAAACGAAAAAAAAATTTGTGAATTAAATCAAAGTGTGATTTTCTCATGGACATTGGCCTCCTAAACACGAAAATCTAACTTTTTCATGGAAATGTTTTCGAAACATTAAATTTTTTTCGAATTTTCGAAGTTGCTCCGACATTTCTGAGTATATTTCCAGTTCTATTCAACCGATGTGGTCAAGCAAGCACTTAAACTGAAGGTAAGTAAACTCTCTACACCTTTCACTAATTACACGATTTCTATTTTATCCAGGGCGATATGTGAGCTTACAAACTCAAAAAATGGCAAAAAAAAAACCGTATTTTCGAACTTATTTAAATCGCTAGCATCTGAACTAGTGGGCCGATCTTAATACTGTGTGGGAAAGATTTGTAGAGTTTACTTACCTTCAGTTTGAATGCTTGCTTGACCAAATCGGTTGAATACAACTGGAAATATACTCAGAAATGTCGGAGCAACTTCGAAAAATTTTAAGTTCGATTTTCGTGTTTAGGAGGCGAATGTCCATGAGAAAATCATACTTCGATTTAATTCACAAAATGGCTGTAATCTAGTGTTATGGGAATTCTGAACCATGTGAAGTATGTCGACTGAATTTGATATTGAAAATAGAAACACTTATAATAATAATAGCTCTAAAAAAAATAGTTACTGTAGAGTAAATGTTTTCTTTTTTATGGTCAAGTAATAAGATGTTTTAAGTTAACTATCCAGTCATAGTATGAACTTATGTATAATCATTACCGACATTGGATCTCAAATACCGTATATCTGAATAAGTATATTTCAAATGATTAGTTCGCGTTGCGTGCTACAATTAGTAGGCAAACCGTTGAAACATCTTTACAATTATTTTTCAAGTCTCCATGTGGTGTTCCTCTAATGTGGTGGATAAGGTTTCAATCGCTTAAATGGCAACCCCTTTAAAAAGCTAATGACCACATTTGATTGTAGTATGAGAATTTTAACTCAACAATCGAATCGGATTCCGAATGCCACTTCAACTCCGACAGCGACAGCTACTTTAAGATGTAGGTCGCCTCGTGCCGCCCATTTGTCTATTTGATAATTCAGCATAAAAATGCGACACTTTTGTGAAACGTTTTCAATTTGTAAGCAAAAGTCATCGAGTGGAAAAAAACACCGCTTACTCAAAATCCAATAACAAAAACAGCAACGAAAAACTGTTACAAGTTCAACGCGTGAAAAAACGCACGGAGACATAAAAAGAAACGCGCGCGTTTGAAATGCGATTTTTTCCGCTGGGTGGACTGACGCTGTCGGTGGTGTGCCTGTGCCTGCTGTTCCTCGATCGCTGCTCTTGCCTTGCACCGGTGAGTGTTGCACATGCAATTGGGATACTTTTGCCATTATGCCACAACCTGCATTTCAATTTGGTACAACTGCTTATGAGCATTGCAGAAAGATTATAGCAACCAAAATGACGGGATTCAACTCAAAGCGTCCACATACAGTTTGTCAAGTAATTGTATTGACAAAACAAAAAACTCACAGATTTAATTTTTATTATCAAAATTGCTTAGCTCAATGGATCTCTCTATAGGTTTTGGCTTGTTCTTAGGAACATAAGCAACTTTGTATACAAAAATGATACAAAAGAAAAATAAACTAAAAAAGTTAATTAAGTTGGCAAAATAAAATATGAACATTTTTCATTTTGTTTAAAAGCTTACTTGACTAACTAGTTTTATTTATGAGGTAACAATTAGTTAAATAAATTGTTATTAGAGCTGTTTCTTGCTTCTTTTTTTTTCGTAATTATCAACACAATTTATTGGTTATGGGATCGGTATTTTAAAGTTTCAAGACCAACGGCAAGGTTATTTAAATTGAGTAAGTGAATTGTTTTGGTTAATACCTCACAGCTCTAATACTTAGCTAAAATTTTTATGTTTAATATTGAGAAGATAGCTCATCAAAATACCACGTACGAACGAAATCTCTTCAATAATTAACATTTCCATTACTTTTTGTGTTTCGCGCGTTTTATTTATTTGTTGTCTTACTCGTTATTAGCTGTTAGTTTAGTTTTATGTTATTGATCTCTTTGTTTTACATTTGAAAATTAACATAAAAATTTGTTATTAGTTAATAAAATAAATGCCAGCAGCTTTATGCTCATATAACTTTAAAAATTAATAAATTTGTTGTTTATGTATGATCTGCTTGTTGAAAAGTATTTGGGCTAGTAAAATGGAAAACAAATTGCAAAAATGACACATTTAAAATTGTTGTTTTTTGTGCTAAATAGTGCAAAAATGGCTAGAATTTTATGTAGTGCTTATACGTTGTGTGATTCGGAACATTTTTTAGAAAGTGTTATTAAAATATATATATATATATATATGTACTTATATAATACAAATCTAAAACGCTGATTAATTTGTGGGCAATTTTAAAAGTCGTTAAGGAATATGTAGTTAACTGAAGTCCATGAGTGTGCATTAATATTGTTTCTGTGTCTGCAACATGTAATGTTGCATTTGCGAGCCGGCGGCTTAATGACGCGGAGGTATATAGGCGGCTGGCGTAGACTGCTGCGGTTGTTGCTGGACATTGGCAACTCCATTCGGATCCATGTTATGATTCCCCATTTCAAATAGCATTCCCACCGTATTATTTACTGCACCCGAAGGTGGCAGCATGCGCCAAGCATGAGGAATCTATAAAGTTACAAGTACACAAAACAAATAATTTAGTGTTGCACATTTCTATGATTCCTATCTTTTATAAATATATATGCGCCTCATTTCTAACATTATTTACAATTCACTTCGATTAAATTTAGATGGGCACATTCAGGGTCGCAAAGGCGACATTCGTACGGATTTAAAGCTGAAACTAATAACTACAACTTAAAATAAAATTTGCTATAAAACTTTTGGGCTAGATGCGATATCCGATGGAAACTTAAAATCTATATTCTTAATACTTCAAAGAAATTTTGGAATGAAAAATAAAAGAAGCTGTGGCACAGAAAATGGCGTAATCGAACCGTCAAACTCAAACTTTTAAGAAAACTGTTAAGAAAAATAAATTTTATGAAAAAAATCACATTTTTTCCCATATCATTTTTTTGAGTTTCTTATGTTTCTTTTACTTAAACAACAGATAGATTTGAAAACTTTTGGTTCTAAAAACTTTGAATCGGCTAAACACGGTTAGCCGCGTTTTAAGGTGTGATATACCTTTGGCCAAAATAAGCTATAGGACACTGTATATATATTGGCGGATTTTATTCATCCGATTTGGTGAGGTTGAAAACTTATGAAACGATGCAACGACGTAGTCAGAGTTCGATTTAAAAATATTCTAGATCACTTCCACCAATGAGCCAGATATACTATCTGTCAAGTTGTACGTTTTAGATTAATTCATATATAAATTGATAAAATCAATTACACTCCGTACGATTAAAAAAATATTAATAATAATTTTGATTAGTTTTTAAATTCTTGTAAACTCTTAGTTGACTTTTCTTTGATATCTCGTTTTAATTTAAAGTTTCAGAGACTAGTTTGCAAGGAAGCAAACAGACAATAGGATATGAGATCATTTCATCATTTTCGAATCAAGGATATCCCCTTCAGGAATCGGAAATGCCCCCAATTAATGCAAAAAGAGGAAAATTTCAAAAGAAATTATATTTCTTACCTGTCCACCTTTGTGAGCAGCAATGAAAATCGGTGGAGGCATCGGCATTGATGGTGGAGATGGAAGTGGCGCTTGCGCCGGGGGATAGAAATTGAACTGATCGCCGTTAGTGTTGGGCGATGGCGTTGGGGTGGGCAACATCATGACATGCGATAGTTGTTGATTGTCTTTGTTAAGGTCGTATAATTGTTGTGGTCGCTTGGTGCGACCTTTGTTTGAAGAACCACGCTTTGTGCGAGGAGCGCGTGCCTTCTCAACGATTGGTTCAGTGTTCAATGTGGATGAGGTTGTGTTTACAGTTGCTATTGCTGGAGCGGTCACAGCATTTGGGGAGGGCGGTGGTGTGGTGTTTGCCACCAAAGCAGCAGTCTCATCATTGCGTTGTTTTGGTTGCTGCTGCTGTTGTTGTGGTTGGTCCGTGTTGTGGGGATTTTGGTTGTTACCATTAAACAAACGCATGTGTGTATCCACTCCAATGTTGTAGAAATAACGCACAGTGCCCAAGTCAGCAGGCAAATCCTCACCATTGACATGCATTAAGCGACGCACCTCAGACTGATCGTCAGAGCAGCTGTTGTTGTTGTTGCAGTTGGGGTGACCTCCGAGCGGAGGAATCATTAGCGAACCTGGCATCGGCGGCTGTGGTCCAAATATAAATGGGGAAGCCCCAAAGGGTGGCGACGGAAGTTGCGAAACGGGCGGAGGTGGCGCAAAACCGCCAAAGTGCATCAACATGCAACCATTGGGTGGTGTTGGTGGCCCTGGATAAACCCCAGTTGGAAACTCCTCTGGCGTGCTGAACAATGAACCGAGCCACGGCGGCGGCACTTGACCAGGTGTTTGTCGCCCTGACATTGGCATATAGTTAAGAAATTGTCCAACCTGTGCGGGATGTGGAAATCCTGATGGTACTCCACCTGATACCATGGGCAATTGTGCCTCCTGTGAATGCTGAAGTCGTGACAAGTTGGAGCTTGAATGAAAACGTTGCTTGCGCTGCTGTTGCAGCTGGCGATGCTCGCCCTCAACTGGATCATTGCTTTGTTCCATCAGCTGCTGATGCTCAGCTTGATAACTGTGCAATTGTTGGAAACTGTAGCAGGAATCCATCTGCAGGTACTGCATTACGTCACATTTGCTGGCCTCAAAATAATTTCCCATGTTGAAGACCTTGCTTTTCTTCCACTTGGTCGCCCTGGGCTTGTGTCCATTCCTAGCCAGGTGATAACGCTGCATCTGGTCCTGATAGCGGTACGGCACCGCCCAAGGACGGAACTCATCGGGTGGCACCGGATGTAATGATTCGAAGGGCACCTGGAATATATATGGAAAACGGAACACAACAGATAATTGCTGTTAAGTTATAAAACAGAGCATTTGAATCTATAAAAAACAAAAAGCACTGAGTGTGTTTGGGGATTGGAAGCATACCAAACAATTCTTTGCAAACTTCTCGACATAGACAACACAGTGACTTTTGTCGGCACCAATCTCTTGAATGTGGCACGTAAGCATTCGCGGGCTAGTATCAATCAGTAGTTCCACGTAGCACTTGGCACCCACCTGAAAATGAGGGGCAGTAGGTAGGATTTATACATACCCATTGAGAGAAATAGATTAACAATTAACTTGGAAGTGGAATCAACTTGGATTGGATGCATTCTAATGGAAAAATTATATCAGATATGCGTAGATTACGCCTTGCTGACATTTTGCATTAGTAAAATGCGTACCTTGAAATTGTAATCGTTGGCATAGATATTATAACGTTTGGCCTCCTTGCGCATGTCGTTCCAGCTATCAAATTCAATATTACGATACATATGAGGATCCAGCGACTTGGCCACCTTATACGGAAAAGGAGTGATGCCTGCGTAATAAATAAAAACCGAATTAGTCAACAGAAAAGATTATCTTCTAGGTTCGAGGTTACCCTTGTAGAGACCATTATTCAATTTTCAACTGATCGTTCCTATTACAGCTATATTATATACTAACCCACTCAGAACCAAATTTGTTCAAGATGCATAAGAACACATCAAATGCATTATCTGTGAGATTGGTAGAGATACTTAAAAAAATAAAACAAGGTTTTTCATACTATAGGTGGATGTTCGACCGATCGTTCCTACGGCAGAGATATGATATATGACGAAAAAAGTCAGACCTGTCACAAGTATTATCACGACCGCTTAAAAACTGAGTATGGTTATATTGACTCAGCTTGACATCTTGTTCAAGCATACGGTAATGGAAGAAATACTAGAAAAGACAACTTTTTCTTGATGTATTTTTAAAATTGATTCGAGAAAAATAATTTTTGTTAGTTTTATAATTTTTACTTGATACAAATTTAGCAATGTTTCAAAATTAAGCAAAATAACGGGATTCTATACTCATACGCAGCTTTTTATCATGTTGTTTAAAATTGGTTTGAGATGTCAATATGACTCGTTTCCAAAATTGTTTCCATCGCTGCATATAAAGATATTCTATTTGGTCTTCCACGCCTACTTTAATTCGTTACACATTTCGTGATAAAGTTTTAACACCTTATGAAAGCTTATAAAAAGAAAACAAACCGACATAAATTTTAGCATAAGCTCACCTTCATCCAGTAATTGCCGCACACAAGAGTTAAGGCGATGAGGACACATATACAGCATCTCTGTGCTTACGCCGGGCAGGAAACTGTCGATATCCACAAGATCCATGCGCCCGGTAGTTGCGCCTGACATTGCTGATATAGCAAATGAACCCATATCTACAGGTTGGAGTGCCATATTGTGCTTTGGCGGCTTGGGATTGTTGTGAAACTGGCACAACTTGTAATTCTCCAATATACACTTGGTATCCTCTGGCAAATCCAGCTGAAAGATACGACCATCACAACAGATAAGTCGGGTTATGTAGCCTTTTTCATCGATCTCCATCTCGTAGTTGTTCCAGTTGAAAGTCTGCGGATGCAACATTGTCTCAACAGCATAGCTAACGTCGGGTAATTTAAAGAGCATTTTGTACAAGAGTTTAAAGGATATTGCTGCAATAAATCAAAGTGAGTTCGATCAGTTATCTGGATTTATAGATTTCATTGCAAAACCACATACACTGGCACACTGCCGCCATTTCAATGTAGTCTACACTAAAGATGGAATCAAAGTGATACTCATTGGCGTTGAACACCCAAAAGTCGTCCTTGAACCGCTTGTCATAAGTAACTGATGTGCCCAAATTGTACGGCTCAAACAATATAACATTCCGGCTGCAAATATAAAAATCAAATTAAAGTCGTGCTTATCTGGTAAGGATTGCGCTCAACTCACCGATACATGTAGCAAAGAGCGCGCAACTCGAGCACTGTTCCGTAGGTTTTGGGTTTAGTCATCTCTAACATATACGAATCAAAATCTCCGCGCACATGCTGACAAATGAATATGATATACAGGTGAGTATCTTGTAATTAATTCAAGTTCTCAGTTAAATCTTATCAAATAACTCTTAAATGTTATTCAATTTGGAAAAAAAAACAATACTGTAAGATATATAGACATCAGAACACACTACTTGAGTCTTAAGTGAGTCAGTACCGTTCTAGAGAATTCGCTGAAGCACGGCTTTTTGGAAATTTAAAATTCGACTGCAGATTTGTGGTCCCTAGAAAAACAAGCGTTTCTCTCTGCAATCTGAAACGTATAGTTTAAGTTTGCAAATTCTTTTACTGTTAAAAAAACAGTTTCAACTGGGATTGTTTATCGACATTTCCTCCACGAATTGTACGATTCAGTTTTTAAGAAAAAATAATACTGAATTTATATTATTCAAATTGTTATTAATCAACTTAAAATAATAAATGTGATTTATCAATTTATTTAATATCATAATAGATATTTCCTTATTCAAAACACTTCCATATGCACTAAGTTCAATAATACGCACCTTCTCAAATATGCGACGTTTCCGTGTCATAAAGCGAACACACTCCAAACGCACCTCATAGTGCAGCATCTGGGTATCGTACATTTGCTCCGCTATAACGCGAAATAGACATGATGCATCCCTGGCTGTATGCTTGCGGTACATGCTGCGGCTCTCCAGGTATTGATCAAAGGGATCTGGAGCTTGTCGGCTACCGGATGTAATTGGGCGGCTCACCATCATAGTCATGACGCTTACGGGAAAGTTAGGAATATACTAAATAATCGTTTAAGACAACCAAATTATATAAGGAAATACTTAAAGTATACTATAAGTGGAGTTAGACTCTGTTACATTTTGCGAAAATGTACTATTTTCATATAGTTAAGTTAATCTTTTGTTTTGATCAAATTTTCTTAAGCACATAAATATGTATGTATTTGGCACACTGAACATATAAAAACTCGTATTGAGCCCGTATTAGATAATCCCAACACGCGCCCATCTCTAATTTTTTCTCTTTTCTGTGTTCCATTCTTTGCCTCTAAAGTTTATGAATGCCGCCATCTTTAAATTGTTGGTCGTTCACTTTGAGCAGTTATTACGTCTATTATATCTTCTCATCCGCACAAGGGCAAATGCTGCTGGTGCAACGAACGCTAGAATTGCACCGTTACTTTTTGCGAATGCGTACCTCGCCTTCGTGGGTATACATACATACGTACAATTCTGCGTCGCAACTATTTAATGCGAAAACAGACCAAGCTGTCATTACATGCATATCAACATATGTATGTAAATAACTATACATGTATGCATATTAAGTTGTGTATGTATTTCTTATTATTCCATTTCACAATTCGTGAAAAACGTACAATGAAAAAATATCACAATACAAAACTAGATTTCAAATTTACATTATTTACATACTTACACAGAATGATCAAAAGAAATTTATTTAATCACTCAAAATGGTTGGAAAACACAAAATATCAATTTTTCACTTGCCACCTTAAATCAAATGCAGCGGGGGCCTGAGGCAACACACACGTAAAGAAATTCAGCGAAGTATATGTACATGTGTGCACAGATATTTAAAAAACGAAGAAAATATTTAAAAACGAGACAAACGAGTGTATTTAGCTGTTATCCCTTGCCCGGCACTTTACAATATAAAGTTAATACTCTGCGGAATACCGTGTTGATCGCGAGCTTGCACAAACCTATTCTAAATTCATTTGAATCGAACCACAACGAAGAAAAAGCTGAATGCTATATGAGGATCTATTGAACATCGACCATTAAAAACTCCGATTATCGATATATTACGAACAAGGATGCCGAAACAGAACAAGGATGCCAGAAATTGTCGCAACAAATGTTTTTTTGAAAAAGTTTAATTGTTATCGCTCTCTGGCAATAACACAAAATAGTTACATATGTTTATTATAATTAATTCACAACTAACCCCAGCAGAACTTTTTATTTGCGCAAATATTTTTAGGTTTCAGAGCTAATAGAGTTAGTTATACTACCCATTTAGGATATTTTAATAAGCATTATAATTTTTATAAATAAAAATTCACCTCTAAAAATAAAATTATCGATACCACAGTCATCGATAGACCACCGTGCTTTCTGTCATTCAACATCGCCGGCGAAAGTGCCTTTTCGATTTTGCATGCTGTTTTTGTTGTCCCTTGTGCTTAAAATGGGGTGGAAAAAACCGCCGTCGTTGTCGTCTACGCTTTCCATCGTTGTTGTTGCTGCTTCAGTTTGAAATTGTAAGTCAATGAAGCGAGCAAACTTCAAGTTCGCGCTGTTACCGCGACTAACGTTGTCTGGAAGAGATGTGAGTGCGCTTTTCAAAATTGTTAAATGTTGTACTTTTGTTAATTTCTCTATCTTGTAAGTGTACATTTTTGTTTAGTGTTCAAGTGTCTTTCTTTCCAAGTCTCATTGTGTTGCCATTTCTCCATGCACACATTCAACGGCAATACTCTTGTTTTAAGTTTTGAAAGAAACGCGTAACATAACCAACAAAACAACAACAAACAGTCAAATGCATTAAATCATGGGAGATTGTTTGTGGATGACATGTTCATCGTCCATTAATTTACACGTGATACTACAACAAACGCCTATTTTTTTAGGTAATGACTAAAATGCGTGCAAATATCGTGGGTCGGTGATTTAAGCATTTCATTGGATTATGAAATTCAAAAATGGTTTTATGGCAGCGTCGTCGCAGTCAGCTGCAATGTGCAGTTATTTCCCCATGCTCCATTTCGCCTTCTGCGGGTAAAAATCAATAAAAATAATAGATAAAATAACCTTTTTGCATATTACACGTGTTTTGCTTCTGTATATGTGTGTGAGTGTTTGTGCCTGAGTGCGTGTGTAGATAAATGACAAATCAATAAACAGTTAATCAGCCTTGTTGAACGAATGACAAATAAGGCAGACAGACGGGGCATCCTCATCCTACAGCTTCGCTTTGTTTACATACCTACATACATACATGTACATGGCGGCGGCAGCCTTGTGTTATTTAGTGTGTGTAAGTTAGCTGCCATGTGCTCACACAAATATACGTACATACATACGCATGTATGTATGTATGTATGCATTAGCGGCATTTGTTGTGTTGTTTTTTTGCATAAAATGACAACGAAATTCTTCTGATTCTCCAGATCTTTCCGTGATAACCTATGTATATCTAAATGTTAATGTACTTACGAATGCAGGTATACTCTAAAATATTTATCGATAAATAGGTCAAGTTCATAGTGACATAGCTGCAGACATACAGACGTACATACACTTTTGATTGCTGTAAGCTTGGTTGTTTACATGCCTGTTATATGCATTTATTGCGTGTGTTATCATCAATATCTTTGTCGTCTGTTGGTGGGGTCAAGTACGGTGTCAATGTCAAAAGCCTCGGCTAGAAATTTCACCAACTTTGGACGAGAAACCCATTCACCCAATCACATACAGGCATACATACATGTAAACACATACATACATGCGCACAAATATTACATGCGACATGCGACAGATAAGTCCGCTGTTCCTCTCTGCCTTGCTCTGTCCCTATGTTATTTTTCTCTTTCCGACTTGAAATTTTGCGTTTACTGCCAATTGATTAAACAAAATTATATTTGCTATTATCAACATTTGCCGTTGTTACTGTTGCTGCTGTTGTTCTGCAACTCACGTCCTGCATATGAAGGTATCTTATCTAACTTATTACTATGATAAGTTAATGTTAGTGAGACAAGCTGGTTGCCCCTTTCGCCACTCCTTTTGTCATGTGTCATTCAGGCGCGACTTAGTGTTTTTGCAGTCGTCGGTTCTGGTTTTGTGCTTTATGTGCTCTTCCTCTCTCAAGATAAATTTCTTTTTTCTTTTATCTTTTTAGTTTGTATTTGTTATTGTCTTTCGCTGCTGCTTCTCTTTTTCGATCAGCAGCTGATTTTGCGTTTGGTTTTCAGTTGCTGTTGAACATTGAAACTTGTCGTTTCATTAAGAAAGGTAGACCTTGCTCACTTTCGAGTGTAAATGTTTGTTAGAAAATCAACAATCAGCACAGTTGGCGTCGTTGCTGCATCAACCGGTTTAAATGTATTTTCGACACTCGCAGTTTTTTGCGTTCGTTAAGTTGGTGAACAGTGCGTAGCCAGAATGTTAGGCTTAGTTTGTTGTGTCTGAATGTTTTCTACATTTAATATGCTTTCTATTGAAATAATGTGTTAGTGTGCTTAATATTTTTGCCGGAACTGTACGCCAATACGAGATAGGCTATCTTTGTTTTGCATTACAATTAAAAAGTACCTTCATACATATCTTTCTTTTGGTTCTTTTCTTTTCAAATATTTTATTTGCAAAATTTACGCCCACTTGTTGTAAGTCATCGTAGTCGTCGTCCACTTCGATACCGAGGTGCATCATGAAGCCGATTAGCAGCATTAACAGTGGCGGCGAAAATAGTGTGACTAGAATGCGTCGCAGGCCCATACGTAAGCTATTTATATCACTCTCACTTTATTTTCTATCCTTTTTATTTTTAGACACGTATTTACTTTTAGTTTTAGATCTATGTAGTTGCATTACAGCATCTACGAATACTTTAATTTAATGCTTTGTATATATATATAATTGTATATTTGTTCTGGTTTACTCATTTTATAGTGCCATTAAAATTTTGTTTTTTACTCATAATTTTTTGCATGCTTTTTTAAATATTTTATACACACATTACACAAGCATTGACTCATGTTAATTTATATTATATTTTGTTTTATTTTTTTAATTTGTCTGCATATATTATTTTCATGCTTAAAAATAGAAGTTACATCGCACCTTGCAGTTTAGCCTAGCAACATTTGTTGTTGTTTACAAACTTTAAGCACGCCATAACTGAAGCCGACCGCCCTCCAGTCAATGCCATTGTCGGCTATTGGCGTCGCCGTCGCTGTTGGCGCATAACGGTGCCCAGCACAGCTGTTCAAGTTACCTGAGCATGCGTGTGTGGGAAAGAGATATTGTTTCAAGTTTTCTTTGTTATGTATCTGCGTCATTACTGTATTTACTATTTTGGATGATTCAAGTGCACTGAGGCTTCTGCGATTCATTTGCGCTCTCGCTTTCTCAAGGGGTTACACGCGCGCTAGTCGCACGCACACAAAACTGAGGTGCGATTCAAACTTAGAAAAAAATTGTATTTTCGACTTTCGTGTTTAGGAGGCGAATGTCCATGAGAAAATCACACTTAGATTTACTTTACAAAATGGCTGTAAACTAGTGTTATCGTCGAGTGCATTAAAGTATTGGAGAGCAAAAATTTTCGATGTGTCAAATTAATGCGAATATATTGTGCGCGGATAATTTTAAGTGGGATTTAGTCGATTTTAAGTTTTCATTTTCACATAAGAAATTAGAGACGACAGTCCAGACAAAAACTCCCTAAAATAATATATGTTTGTATACACAAATGTTTCATAAGTATGCCCAAAGTTCTGAAAGTCAGTGGACTACTCAGGCATTACTCGACTTAACCTGATGCTCTACAGTAAAATTGTATATGCACACGAACCAAAACAGGCACGAAATGAAAATCTCTATATAAACCAAAAAAAACGTAATTTTCTGATATTATTATATGGGGTTTGAGTTTGTAATGCGGGAATCCTGCCGTCAATGAGTGTTTTCCATAGACAGACAATGATTACATACAAATAGTTTAAAAAAGAGGCGCCTTCGGCCGAGTGTACTCGACTGTGGGATACCCAGTGCCCAGGCACTCCGATAGCCTAAAAAGAAATTGCACGCTCTTAGGCACACCGAAGGTTCGATGATGACACATTAAATTTTTGACTTATTGTTCGTATTACATTTAATATGATCTAGTGAACCGAATTGAATTAAATTTGATCATAATGTATAAGACAAAAGAAATTTACAATCTGTGAGTTTGATTGAGATTTCTAAAAAAAAAAAAACAAAAACTTTTATACTAAATCTTAATTTTTGATCAATAGTTTTAACGACAGCCATATAAAATAGTAGACCGATTTCAACCTAACTTATTCAGGATGTATAAGATCACCCCAGATACATATTCTGTTAGATAGAATGAGATATCTAAAAAAAACAAAAAAGTTTTTCGTACTAAAGCTTGATTCTTGACGGATCATTCCTACAGCTGCTATATGATATAGTGGTCCGATCCAAAATAAAAGACAAACTTAATTTAGTGTCCGGTATCTAGGAACCAACGCTCCTAAAGTCTCTAAGATCGACGCTTTCAAGCAGACGGACGGATATGTCTCAATCGACTGGGCTGTTGATATTGATCAAAAATATATATACTTTATGGGATCTGCCACGCCTCCTTCTGCCTGTTGCATACATTTCAGAAAAACATTTTATCCACAGGGTATAAAAAAAAAATGCTTTTGTTAAGTAGTGTTACAGCTTAAATTTTAATTTTAAAAGTGTCTTATGTATTTGAAACGCACCTTACATAAACCGCATATTACGCGCTCATGTACAAATATCTTAAGCATTTGAGTTTTTTGCTTACTAACAGTTTGTGTCGTCAATTACATGCCGATTGTATCAGTGTTTGTTTTAACTCCCTGAAACACTTTGTAGCGATACTTTAATTGAACATAAAAAAAAAAATGATGAAAAATAAAATATAGCAATAAGTGATACTTTGTAATCGTTAAAAGTCAAAATCTCAAGAATCAATTGTTATTATTTTTCCAATATACCTTTTTTAGTTTAAACGAATTGTAATTAATGAAGTTCCTATCAATACTCGTGGGCAAATGAATCGAATTTTACTATACATTTTTAAATGATGCTTAATTCAGCTATAAATTCAATTTCAAATGTCAAAGACTGTTTAGGTTGTTTTCACTCAAGGTCCGCTATTAAAAATGTGACCAAATCAATTCGTTAAGCTTATTCAATTTATAAAAAAAAAAAAAAAAAAAAAATACAAAATGAGATTAGCAAACTATAATATAGTATTCTTTAGGAGAATGTTGAAAATAATAAAATTTGGAGCGTCCACCTGAATATTTAATACGAAGTACTTACCGCTATGCCCACTAACAATGCTTAATGTGAGACATTATGAAAATGAAACAGGTGAATTGAGCAAAGCCATTAATCTTGAATTTATTGTTGCTTTCGCAGTTGACTCTGCGGGCCAGTTTTGTCAGAGCAGTTTGGCTTTTGACGCTCAGCTGTTGACAGTTAGCCGGTTGGCCTGCTTATCGTTTACGTGTATTTGCATCCCGTAAGACACAAGATGTGTGTATAGGTGATAAAAAGTAAAATATTTGCGAAAATATTGAAACCGGGAGAGAGTAAGACCCATGTGTGCGTGTGCGTGCGCGTGCTCGTGTGCGTATGTATGTGTGTATAGCAGCAATAGATCAAACAGTAGCTGGCCAACAACATTAAAAATACATTTTAGTTTTTTGCTGAGCACCTTGAGCAATTTAGTAAACATTTAATTAGCGCAGATAGCGCCACATAGACAACGTTAGCGGATGAAATAACTTTTTTTTTTAAACTGTTTTGGTGCTGTCCAAAATGTTTTAACACTCTTGACTGATTATTTAAAATAAGCGACTCGTCCATCAAACCAGTCCCCCTCCACAACCACCTACAGTGGCAGCTAGAGCGGCTTTCCCACTGGTTGTCATGGATAAGCTGCTTCAATGCGAGGTGCGGATGTTGGGAGGTCGTGACGGCAGGCGTGGCAACAACAACTACGGCTATGCCCCGCTCCTGAACAATGACGATAATGGCAGCGGTGAGGAGAGCGAGGCAGGTACGTTCTAAAAATCCAAGTGACAATGCCACATGCCATGGTATTATACAGAAGTGTATAAGAATAACTTAAACTGTCTGTGGGGAATGTTCGCGTACTACAAATTTATCCGGGTATACATATTGGAACACACATTGATACATATGTATGTATGTGTTACCTATTTTGACAACAAAATCCCTTCGATTCTTTCTGATTCACATCAACATCGAGAAGTGAAGTTCATTTTTATGAAAACTTTGATCTAGTCGTGTTGCCTTTTTTCCTAATTCTTACCGTTTAAATATAAACTACCTTTGTTATATTTATTACATAAATTTTTAAGGCTGTAGTCAGGCCTTTTTGATTTAATAAGTTAACTTGATAAAGTTACGGTTCAATTTATCAGTTCCGGAGAAGCGAAAGGATCTTCAAGTTATCCCAGAGATATGCATCCCGAAGTAAGATGTAATATAAGATTGCAAAACTTTAAACGGGCACACCAAAAGTCACACTTAAAAGTCAATATTTAAACAAATGCTTACCAGATTACAAATTTGAGTACAAATTCATTGGAATGTCAAAACCAGTAAATGCATAAGGAAGGTAAATCCATGTCATTTTAAGCAGCATAATCAATATTTGTCTTAAGTTTTGAATGCCTTCGTCAATCCCCCTTATAGATCAGAGCTGAGTATAGGGCATCTTCTAGTCGAGTCCTATTCTTCTCTTAAATTTCAAGAGGTCGAGTTTCATTTTTATGTACTGGGCGAATGATTTGTACCGAAGGTTATCTAATCTTATTCTTGTTTTGTGGATTACTTTATAACAATAAAGCTATTATGTTTAAATTACATTTTTCTGATAACTATAATTATAAAATTTGTAGCTTTACAAAAATGTATCAAAGCATACTTTCGGGCATATTAAAATTATTATTTCACACATATTTTCAATGCGTCTTTTGTTTTTTAATCGATTGAGACACGCCCGTTTGGCTGTCCGTTCGTTTGTCTGTCCGCCTGTTTGAACGCGTCGATCTCAGAGACTATAAGACATAGAGACCCCAAATCTAGTATGTAGGATACAGGATACCGGACGCAGATCAAGTTTGTCTCTTAATTTGACGATCAGTCAAAAATCAAGCTTTAGTACAAAAAATTTTTTTTTAGTTTTGAGATATCTCAACCAATTTGACAGAATATGCATCTGGGGTGGTCTTATACATCCTGAGTAGGTTTGGTTGAAATCGGTCTACTATATCATATAGCTGTCATAGAATTGTTTGATAAAAATTTAAGATTTAGTATAAAAGTTTTTGCTGGCAGGAGGCGGAGCACATCCGATTTTTTTTTTTAACGCATACATAAAAATTGGCAAGCTTCCATACATTTTTTTTTTAATTTTTGATCTACAAACTTTTGTAGATTAGTTGAGATATTTCTAGAAATAACAGAATTTTTCATACTAAAGAATGATTTTTAACAGATCGTATGACATCTATATGATATACTTGACCGATTCAAACCAAATTTGATCTGCAGATATGAAATGGTCTTATATTCGGAACTGATGAGTTTGGTTGAAATAACTAAAAAACAAACAGATAAATCAACCCATATCGTAAATCCATCCGATCATTCAGGAATAAGTCAAATTTTATGTAGGCTGATATTTATTACAGACTTAAGCAAAGTCTTAATTAGTACAATCACTGCGGTCCGCGGCAGTCCACGCTAGTGACGAAAGCATCACGAAGGGTGCAATATATATAGGAAGAATGGAAAATTTGCTATAACTGTCCGATCAGATCGAGTTATATACCGATTGAACGGTATAGTTTTACGTGACAAAAGTGCATACTTCGACTTTTTGAAACTCACCTGGTTAGTGGGACAATCAGGTATAAGTGGGAGGGGCGAAATTTAGATGATTGCAACAAATGGGGTCGATGGAGCCTTTCGGTAAGTTTTTTGAATTTTCTACGATTCTTATCAAAAATACGCATCGAATGACACCTCAATCATAAAAATCCGTTTTCGTGGTGCAAAAGATAATTAAATTTGAAATTTTTAGTGGCCTTCCCAAAAAGAAGTGAAAAGTCAGTTTGTCTCTTTGTTTTTATCAAAGCGTTGAAATAGCTAAAGTGTGTGAATGTGGATCTATTCCCAATCATAAAATTATTTTCTATATATCGTTGAAAAGGTATTTTGCAGATCTTTTATTGAAGATTTTGAAGATCTTTTTAATATTTTTTTCTGGAGGACATATGTAGGTAAAAATCTACAGGTTAAAATAGAATTCTTTGGCGAATAAAAATAAAACTTACCTGTGAAAATTCGTTTTGGCAAGTTATTGCCTGTTAACTATATATACCTTTACACTGCTTGCTTAGTACATGCATGTTCACTGTAGAAATTACCAATGCCATAAAGATATTCCAATCAATCTAACAGGATATGTATATGAAATGGTCCTTTACATTCGGACCAAGTTTGGTTAAATTTGGCCCGCTATATCATATAGCTGCCATAGGAACAATTAGTCGCAAATCGGGCTTTAGTATGAACAATTTTTTGTTGTTTGAGATATTTTAACAACACTGACAGAATATGCATATAACTTTTTTTTTTAAGAATAAGTTATGTATTCAGCCTAATATCGTTAGTCACAAAATTGGATATCAAAAATTTTGGGGCATGGAAATGTTTTTGTCACTAGAATTTTACCTCGTAAAGAGGTTCTTTTAATAAGTTTATACAAAATTTAAATATTTTGTGTTTTTTTTTGGAACTGATAGTTCTTAAATAAAACTGTTAACATAACCGAAGCCAATTTTGAAACCAATATTCGTTACGGTTGAAACCCTGTGCAAATATGAACGGTTAAAAATATATAATTCTGTGAGCTGGGCAAGCCTTTTTAAAACAAGGGGACTTCGCCCCCTGCTCACTTCGCTCGCCTACCCTCGACTCGTTTCAGTGCGGCTACAGTCGAGTGTGCTCGATAGCTGGATACCTATTTGCATGCCGTTAGGCACGCCGAATTGTCGACTAACTTTACTGAACGGATTTAAACCAAATTCGATAATGATGTTAAATATAATACAAAATTCCCATTTTGGGAGCTTTGTTGGGATAAAAACCAACAAACAATTTCATACTAAATCTTAATTTTCGACTGACCGTTCCTATGACAGCTATATTATATAGTGTTCCGATTTCAACCTAATTTAATCAGAATGTATAGTACCATTCCAAATGCATATCCTGTCATTTGGTTAAGATATTTCAAACAACAACAATGTTGTTCATACTTAGACTTGGTTTTGGGCTGATCGTTCTTATAACAGCTATATGGTATAGTGGACCGATGTCAACCAAATTTGATTAGGATGTATAGTACCATCCCAATTACGTATCCTGTCAGTTTGGTCGAGATATTTCAAACAACAAAAAAGATTTTCATACTAAAACTTGATTTTGGACTGATCGTTCCTATGGCAGCTATATGATATAGTGGTCCGATGTCAACCAAATTTGATAAGGATGTATTGTACTATCCCATATGCATATTCTGTTAGTTTGGCTGAGATATCTTAAACAACAAACAAATTGTTCATACTAAAACTTGATTTTCGACTGATCGTTCCTATGGCAGCTATATGATATAGTGGTCCATCCAAATTTAAAAACAAACTTGATCTGCGCCCGGTATCCAGAAACTTACAAACCAAATTTTAAGTCTCTAGCTCTTATAGTCTCTGAGATCCTTTGACTGAAACAGACGGACATGGCTCAATCGACTCGGCTGTTGATACTGATCAAGAAAATATATACTTTATAGGGTCGGAGATACTTCCTTCTGCCTGTTACATACATTTTACAAAACCAATATACCGTTTTTGACCATTTACAATAGGCACATGGTATAAAAATTATTTAAAGCCTGATTTAAATTTAATCTTATTCCTTTGTGAGTTTTATTAGCATTGATTTATGTACAAATTAATATATTTTATCAAAAATACCTAATCTAAAATTTTTTTAAATGCTAAAAAACAAACCTCTATACATACATATGTATGTATTTTACCGAGAAAACCCTATCTACAATTTTAAGTATTTTTTAAATTTATAGCCAAAATACATACATTAATTTGTAACAGAATACAACATCATCTTTCTTAAAAAATAAACCGAAACCTTCTCGATACAAACGTTTCGGCTTTCGATTTTTTTAAAAAAATGTATTTCGGTTAACGGTTTTAGTCCCGGATTTAAAATTTTTTCATAATTTCATAATTAACAGATATATTAAGATTAAAGTGTTTTCATTTCACTTTGATTGGCTTTTTATGCTGGAAAAAAATGTTAAATTGACTACTCTACATTTAGAAATACAAATATTCATGAAAACAGACTAAAATAAATGATAGAATAACTGCATTTGTGCAAATGTGTACTCAGTAAGCTCATCCTAATAAGTACATTCACCTGTAAGTTGTTTTAAGAAAATTTTAGAAGACGAGAGTTTTTGATCAAGTTTAATTATGTCGATACCTCTACTAGTTTTAGCTTATTTTGATAAAATAATAATTGAATAGTAATCATAATTTATAGTCTTTAAAAAGCTTTGAAGAATTTTATAAGCTTAAAAAATCAAGCGAAAATTTCAAATAAAATAATTTTTTATATTATGACTGTAAATACTTGTAAGGGTATCTGCACACGGGAGCAAAGAATTTTGTTGTTGAGCACTCCCGAAAAGAGAGTTTTTACCTGTTAATAAATTATTGTGTCAGACCAAAGATTCGGCTTGCATTTGTGTATCTTTTTTTTTCTTTCTTTTTTTATAGCCGCTAATATCATCATTAAGATATAATTTGCTTAATCTAATTTATGGTTAATTTTCATTGTTTTTGTACACACATCGGTTAAATTGGATGTCTTAACTGCGCATATAGCAGACCATGAGCCGCCCGTCCCGTCAATATTGCGGTGGAATTCTGTGTAATCAGGTGACGAAATCGACTCCGTTGTCTCATCGACAGCAGCCTGTTCTGGGTTGTTGATGTTGTTGAAAACATTTTCCTTGAATTTCTTTTTATTGACATTGCGCCCGGTTGTCCGCCCGCGCTCTTATGATTCTGATTACGGCCCGTGCTGATAACACGTTTAAAGCTAGCGGTTAATTTTCAGACAATGACGGAAACTTCTGAGGAAGACCTAATTACGACGCAATGAAACTCTCATAAAAGTTGGGAGTTTTAAAAATAGTGGAAATACATAATAGTTTGTTATTAAAAGTTAACATGAACTCCAATTTTATTGTAAGTTGATATGCATTTATATGCACATGTACGAAACTGTAATAAAATATGTACTTACGCCTATTTAACGATATTGAACAATTCTGATATTTGTTAATTGCTGGCGCCATCAAAAGTTGACTAAAGATAACGCTATAGACCCGTATCAAATGCTTAGTTGTGCTAGGTTTTAAACAACTCCAAATTTATAGATCAATTTAGATACGTATCGATTTTTTTGAGACCCAGGTCAACAATCGAAAGTTGTATATGCAATAACACGACTTTGTCCAATTTTGGTCAGGATATAACAGCCACTGCCAAACATACAATTTGTGAGTTTGGCTGGAATATCTTAAAAAATTAAAGAATTTTTCATACTAAAGATTAATTTGCATTCGATTGTTCCTTTTGCAGCTATATGATATAGTAATCCGACTTTGTCCAAATTTGGTCAGGATACAACAGGCACTGCCAAACATACAATTTGTGAGTTTGGTTGAGATATCTTTAGAAATAATAAAGTTTTCCATACTAAATGTTAATTTGCATCCGATTGTTCCTATGACAGATATATATATATATATATACCTTGTACAAAAAATATTTATATCCTCGAGATTATATGTTATTTATATGGAACTGAGCCATGGTATTGGCAATTTAAAAAATTTCTGACATCTAAAAAAAGCTGTACGAGGTAAAAGTCTAGTGACGAAAACATTTAGATGCCCCAAAGTTTCTGATATCCAATTTCGTGACGAAATATATTAATTTATTTAATATATATTTAATTTATTATATATGCTTAAAGTTATGTATACATTGTTAAATAACAAAATTGGCATTCGGCACTGCACAAAAAGTTATTTTTAGGTACAAAGGAGCTGAACCTTTTTTCGCATTGTGCGGAATGTCCATTTTTTTTTTTTTTAAATTAAATTATGCATATGAGCAATTGCACAGAAATGTCAACCACAGCCAAAAACGTTAAATCGATCAAAAATTCACATCTTGTGAAATTTTCTTTCAGAAATGTAATCAAGATATTTATTTAAGCAATAAACGCTAGAAGAAATTCAAATAAATTAATTTTTTCTATATTTTTGCCCATTTTCTTTAAAATTGACTTTCAAAATGGACCGTTTGTATTCTAACGATTACACTAAGTAAGATAACAAGATTGTAACATGAAGCATTCTAATACGCAGAAATATATTGAACTTTTAAGTTAAAACAAGTTTTTCATGCTGTTTTCGATTCATAATTTAAAAAAAGAGAGACAGAAACAACATAAATATATTATGGAACAAAATAATGATTGAAATAAAATAAACTACTGAATATTTTTGAATTAAATAAAAATCATTATTAAGACAAATCAATGAAAAAATCTACTTCTGTTGGAGTCGCGTGCAAATACCTTGGTATTTTTAAATTATCTTGAAAACAAGTAATTTCCCAAGATCGACCTATGCACCAAAACAAAATAATGTTTTGGCAAATGTTTCTTTTCACTTTGAATTCGTATGAATGTCACATTCGACATTGGAGAATTGCCCATATATACATTACTTTAAACATATAAATGTAATATATTTATTCACAAAATTGGATGTTTGAGATTTTGGGGCATGGAATGGTTTTCGTCACTAGACTTTTACCTCGTAAAGATATCTTATGCTCTCATAAATGCTCTCATATTTAGATAAACCCTGAGGCGCTAACACAAATGTATTACATTTGTTACCTTATCCTAACTATTTGTACACCAATGTACTCGTATCTGCATCTACGTCGGTATCGATTTTTGTATCTGTGCGCTGGTGTATTTGTGTATCTAAGCTGTCGCTTCTCATACTAATTATGCCAAATGACGCGTGTCGATTGTCGGGCTATTCAATTTTATGCGAGCATGAAAATACGGGTATAATCATTTTATTAACTGGTTTATTGACGAATCATTGCAATTTACAAACACACAACTGTACGCACAAAAACAAACACCTATAAGTACCAAAATGCCATCGACGTGATAAGAATAGCGTGCAGCGACCGGTGGGATTTCCAGAAGCTTTGACTGAAAAGAATAACGGCATGAGTAAGGTGCTCTACATGGGCTTTATATGTATATAAGAATTGTTTTGAATTATTCTGGTTTAGGTGAATTGGCGATAAGATTTTCCTGTAAATAACTACGTCAAGGCGGTAACCATGAACAAGTGTGCCTATCTGCCATCAACTTCATATCAAGATCGAACATTTCGCACGGTTAAGTCGGCAAGAAGAATGAAAGGCGGTCAATTCGAATTTGACATACCCTGAAATTCACAATGAGGTTGTTGCAATAAGACATTTTTAATCTGCCAATGTATAAAAGTATTTATAATCTACTATATTTATATTAAACTTTTCGTCATGACTTAATGACTCATCATTGTGGACTAGAGATGGGCACGGGCCTCCCTTTTAAGGCCCGGCCCGTCCCGAGCCCGAAACAAATTTTTAAGGTCCGGCCTGGCCCGGCCCGGTGAAATTTTTAAGAGGCCCGGCACGGCCCGGCCCGGCCCGATATTACTATGGAAAAAAAATTTATTTTTTCCTTATTCATTTTGCCGCTTTGTCGCCTTCTTCTTCTTATAAACACACGTGAAATTAAATTTGACAAACTTATCGATAAGTGTCATATCGAAAAAGAAGATGTGTAAATAATATAGCAATGAATTATAGAAATATTTTTACCAATCGATATTAAAATATTTTTTAAATCGTGACTTTTCGGGCCTCCGGGCTTTTGGCTTAGGCCCGGGCCCGCACGATAAAAAGCCCGTTTTCGATTTTAATGCACGAAGCCCGGGGATTTTTCGAAGTGGCCCGCGGGACACGAAGCCCGCACAGGCCCGTGCCCATCTCTATTGTGGACCTAGGCTGAAATTTTTACACAACATAGCTGAGATAAATCCATCGCGCACTAAATCGGCGTTTTGCAAGATTCGAACTGCAAGAGGGTCAAGGCTCACGCATCGATGAATTTGCCTAGAAACTTTGTTATTTTAAGCCATCTTAATCAAACGCACAAATTGTGTATTAAGACAAAATTTGACCAAAATCTACTCTCTATATGATTTAGCTGCTATAGGAACAATGGGATACAAATTGAGCTTTAATACGAAAACTGTTTTTTTCTTAGCATAACAGAACCAAACTCACTCGAATGCGACATTTTTTTATTTTGACAAAAGGCAAAACTTATAGCTCTCGATTAGCACTATAATTGATGCTAAAGTTGATTTTGGGAAATTGTTCGTTTTCAAGATAATTTAAAAAACCAAGGTATTCGCACGCGACTCAAACAGAAGTAGTGATGTAACAAAACATCGAACATCGATGTTTTTTTTTTTTGGCAATATTTCTCGATGTTTTTGTTGATACCGATGTTGCGCGGTGCATCGATGTTTTGGAAAACATCGCTTGTTTAATTTCACAATAGATTAAGTATTTGTCGTTAGTTGCCGCACTTTCAATACGCTCTTTTCGCCACACTGACAGTGGGTTTATAGTAATTTGAGCGGCGTTTGCAATGCCAAAAAAATAAAGTTTATTAAAAAATTATTACTATATAAAAGCATAAGTTTTTAAAAACAAAAAAGATAAAATATAATTTATTTCAAAAAATGGAAAGGCTTTAGAGAATTGAACATACATCGATGCATCGAAGTTTCGACACGATGTAAAAACCCAACATCGATTTTTCATTTTGAAAACATTGATGAACATCGACATCGATGATTTCACTGAAATTTGCATCACTAGTCAGAGATACTATATGAAAGCATAAGTTTTTAAGAGAAAACAAGCGGAACAGTCGAGTGCAATCGACAGTAAGATACCCTGAGCCTAGGTAAAACGCAGCAAGTTCGATTAAGATATTTCTAGAAAGGGCAATAATTTGTATACTAACCCCTTAATATCGACCAATCGTACATTTTTTAAACACATTAAAAGGAAAAAATAAAAAATGCTTTCTTCTGCCCGTTACATATTTTGAACAAACTGTATACCCCGCTCAGGGTATAAAAAACTACGATATATATATTTTTTTAAATGTGAAAAACTTTTGGGAGCAATCGAAGTTCCGACCCGATGTAAAAAGCCAACATCGATTTTTCGATGTTTCCACACAAAGTTACATCACTAAACAGAAGTCGCTTTCAAGGCTAACAGTTCAAACAGTGATTTCAGCGAATATTTTAATGCGACTAATTTTAAAATGTTATGCATTTATATATCTTAATAAAGTTTTTTATTTTATTCAAAAATATTAAGTAGTTTACTGTTTTTTTTTTTAATTTAAATCAGTATCCCACGCGACAAAATATATTTATGTTGTTTTTGTCTTTCTTTTCTGAAATGATGTATCGAATACGGCTTGAAAAACTTGTTTTAAATTAAACATTCAATATACTTCTATGTATTCAAATGGTTCATGCTACAATCTTACCTAGTATAATCGTTAGAATATAAACGGTCCATCTTGGAGATAATTTTTAAGAAAATGGGCAAAAATATATTAAAAGTGAATTTATTCCAATGTAGAATCGGTATTCTCATCCTAGTGAAATTCTTCTAGCGTTTTTGCTGAATTAAATAACTTGAATATTTTTCTGGAAAACTTCTCAAGATGTTAATTTTTCGATTAATTTTAAGCTTTTGCATATCTCAAGCAAACTCAGATTTTTCCCACCAAATCTGACTATTTTCCACCAAATGTAACTTTTCTCCCAAAATCTGACTTTCACCCAAAGTTTAGCAGAGAAAAACTTAAACAGTAAACCGCTGTAATTTAATTTATCCGTGTTTTTTTTACAAAAAATGTTATATTATACAAATTTGGTATTTAGTACAATCTTGATAAACCGGACAATTAAAGACCAGACAGATTGTCCGCATTACCGACTTAAAAAAAACTGGAAATTAAAATATAGACTGTGTTTCACTTTGCATTATATATTACTAGAGACCGAGCAATATAGGCTAGAAATTCGCTGGTGCCCAATTTAAGAATATTTTAAAGAAACAAATTTCGGGTTGTCCGAATTAACAAATGTCGAATAATCGAGATTGCATGTTGTAGTGTTTGTTAGAGTAGTTTATTTTAGAAAAATATAGAAAGTTCTCTTCCATTTCACCCTTCAATTCTGTGAGCAGGGGGTTGGCGAGCGAAGCAAGCAGGGGGCAGAGCCTCTAGTATTTTATAAAATAAAAAATAATTTAGTATCACAGTTTCGATAACTAAAAAAATGTTGTATAGATTATACATTCTACCAACGAGATATTGTGATAAAAAGTGGTCGTTATTAATGCTACTTGAGACTTGATGAGTGCATAAATTGATTGGGTATATGGCATGCGCGGCAGTTGGGGTTGGCCTTTTTCATACAGATGGTAACACTTGAGGACTGACTCGAGAGCAGCACTTGCGTAACTATTGTAATATCTTTATCTGTTAAATCTCAAGTGACTTGGTATGATTGAATCGCTGAAATCAAAATAAGTATGAGGAATTGACCAAAGTTAACGTACTTTTGGATTTCGATTCTTTTTGCGTCAGCATCGCACTCAAGTTTTGAGTTCAATACAGTTTGTGTTTGGTGAATATAGCGTATTTTCAATATCATAATACTCATGCTCAGCAGCAATCTGATAACGATTATCTTTAATATATTTTCGGGCTTCACAAATTTGCTCATATTGTTTGTTTCGGTCAAATCGGTTTGGTATGGTCTCATTTGAGCCTTAATAATCATGTTGACACCTTAAGACTATTCTCGGAACAACCACTCCCATAAATGTTATTATAATCACATTTATAGCACTTGACCAGGCTGATAAAACATCGATAACCACATGAAGAAATATTTTATGCTTCTCGCACCACACTCTACTATTCAAGATTAATATCACTTCAAGTATTCTTATTATAAACATTACAAAGTTGCCGGTGTTTGTGGGTATGTGTCTTAATCGGGAAATTGGATATGTTCGCCTTTTAACTTTTCGCTTACCGGTTTTGGCTCTGAATTAAAGGTGTTATTTCGGTATAAAAAAAGTTCAGTTACTCTCTTTCGAAAACAAGATGCGAAGTGTAAATACCAAATTGCTGCTTGCGGTTTCTTGTTATCTCAAAAATCGCCAAAATGTTCCTACCAAAACACGATTTTAAACAATTTAGCTATTTTATTACGCCATTAAAAACTTCATTTGCGCATATACAAGACTTATCAAAAATGTTCATTTCAAAATAAAGTGGAGATCACGGCGATCCCTAGCAGCATAATATTAAATTGAATGTATTATTAGAATAATTCATTTATTAAATTTACTATTGTTCGTCACAAAATTGGATATCAGAAATTTTGAGGCTTACTTTCGTCATTAGACTGTCTGAAATGTTCGCCAAACAAGTAAAAACGCTAATGACGAGTCCTAGACTGTGATATACACGTTAGTCAATTTAGATATACATTTACGAGTATTATATCAATGATTTTTAAACTCCAACTGTAATCAAAATACTGCATACTTTTGGCCAAGACGATTTATGACATATACAAACAAAAGTTTTATTGATTACAACATGTCGAATTTTAGCGGTTTTTAGCGTTTTCCAGCTAAACTATCAATAATGCCCAATAAGTTCCATTTCAAAATCTTTAAAGGGTTACCTCCACTTGCGACTTTAAACAAGAAATTTTTTGTTGAATATTTTTGAAGTATAACTATCTGAGAATACGTCCTTAAAATTTCAAGGCGATGTGAACAACATTGACTGAGATACAAGCATTGAAAGAGAAGAATCCCTTACATAAACGACTGAACTTGGAAGCTTTAAGTGCGTTTTTCTCGAAATGACATTTTTAAAGTCGGTGATCAAAATTACTCGAAAACTATTGAACCGATCTTTTTTAAACTTGGTAGGCTTGTTCAATACATAAAAATTAAGTGTTTAATTGTATGATTTTTTTTCTTCGATCCGATCGAAAGAATGTTTATGCCATAATTAATGTATATGATTACCCTACTAAATTTCTATTCTAAAACAAGGTGAATATATACATGTTTTTGGAGCGTGCTTTCGTCACTAGCGTGGACTGCCATCTAAATTAATATGTCATCAGGTCTAAATATAAAAATTTGCGTGTCAAGATCAGATTTCCTGAGATTTCTATGGAAATTTTGGCAAAGATTTTCTGATGATTTTCCAGCGCAAATATAGTATGATATGACATTGTCAGACGTTCATATATTTTATCAATTAATTGTTTTGGCAAACTTAAAAATTCACATATTTTATTTAGCTAAAAGATCTACTCTTATTTTTTTTTCTTTTTTATTGTATTGGAACTGTTTATGGTTATTAAAAAATTCAAATACAAAATAATAAGATGTATTGGGTTAAACACTTTTTAAAAGATAAAATAAATATGAGAAATATGTATTTTGTCAAAACCATTATTTGACTAACTGTATGATTAAATCGAGATTTGTAAGTACAAATCAAACGCTTTAAGTATAACTGCGGACATGTGCAATCAATATTAGTTGTCGGTTAACCGATTAGATTGTCAATAGAAAGTGACATGCGCGACGTTGATTGGCACTTCAACTCGAGTGGAAAGGGCCCGTTAAATGCCAGTTGTGGCTTTGCTCTATGATCCTGAGTCTAAATGAACTTTACACCAGCATGCCAGCATACAAACATATTTCAATTGCAGTCAGTTTTCCCAAAGTACAATTAAATGCATTACATGTGTTGAATTGCCTTGAGCAGGAGGAGGTGGAGGCGCCGCAACGTCGTAATTATTCATATGGCAATTTCACCTGCTAATTCGATATATAGCGTGTGCATAAGATCCGACTATTTACATACATATACATATATCGGATCGAAACCACTTGGCTTTAAATTGAACCGATTGCTGCCGATTGCGCAGTTGCAAGTTCAAGTTTAAGGTTTTGATCAATGGTCGTGCAATGCTGATGCACTTGGACGAGGGAAGAAGGCTGATGGGTGGGTAAAGAGGAGGGGCTTAAGTATTGGTATTTGCATGACGAGCCACAAACAGACAAAAAAGCAATAAAATTGATCGTTGATAGACACATTAGATCAAAGCATCATCGGCGGCGGCGGAGGCGGCAGTTGATTGAACATTATCCAACAATTTGATTGAACGCCTTCCTTCTTTTCCTCCCGTCAGTTTGTCAATTGTCTGACGATAAACAAATACGAGTCAATGCAATACAATTCGTTCAAGTAATTCACTTAAAAATTGCCACCGCCATCCCCGCCCACTCCAACACGTACGTGCAAGTCCCCGCCCCAAAGGCTTCTGTTTCTTACCTGTCGCCCCCTCCCTCCTCAACTATGAGACTCGGCTGAGAAGTCGTCGGTTCGTCTAATGAGCGTCAATATAATAAGTACACGCAAGTTGCTTTTGTGCATTTCCCAACTATTCCGCCTTTATTCGTTATTAAGAAAGAACATACGAGTAGCCGGTAGATCTCGTATCATAATTATCGGTGGCACGAAAAGTCCCTTCGTCAGGGTATATTCGCTATAGCGAATGTCTGTGCTCTGGTTGTACTTCCTATACGTAGTTGAGTCATGCATATTTGTGTTTATCTGTCTTATTGCGTGATCATCATATGCAGATGGCCACATCTACAAATCTGGTATTAAATATAATATATATAGTCTGATGTTGATTTCTGTAGATCTTACCACTTTACTTTCAAGACACCAATCTTATGACAAATTGGTGTTTGGGGTTTTTTCTTACCAAATAAATATGGTCTACGATTAAAGCAAATCGATTTGTTAAAGTGTTGCAAATCATAATTGTTGATTCTTGCCCGATGAATTACTATTTTCATCTAATTTGTCTTTTAACTAGTTGTTAAAAACTCCATAAAATACATATTGATCAAAAAACTAAACAAATAATCTTAACGCGTCTGTCTATACTCTTGTCCGACTCTTAAGTTATGGGTTTGCTCCGCAATGAAGAAGATCGTGTGCTTAGACCAATAAATAACTTCTAACCAGTGAAGACTATTTTATGTGGAATAAACTAAATTTGTTACAAACAAAATAAAATCAGAGTTTATGGCGGCATTCAACTGTTAATTTTAATAAATATTACAAGAAAATGTATTGTATAAAAAGTGCAAAGCTACCTCACACTGATTTCTTTCTACGAGCGTTGAATATTATATTTTAACTAACGTTAAATACGTAACAGGTGTTCATTACTGGTCCATGGATGTAACGGATCTATTACTGATTCTTATTATCGGCTGAATGGCCCTAATTTATTCAAAGTGTTAACATTAGTTTGAGCATCATCATAATTGATTGATCATTTTAGGCTTCCCATAATAAGACACAAATTGTTTGGTCACTTATTTGTGTTGATCTTATTGATTACTTTATTGTCGTTCCATTTTTATTTAAAAATATTTATTTATGGCTATTCTTGTCATTTTGTCGGCACTTCACAATTTCGCTGAGGGGCTCCTTCAATCTTCAGTCCCCAATTCCCGCTAAATCCCTCCAGCTCCAAACGCCCACACTTGTTTTGCAATTACCAGCCACAGCAAATAAAATCAAATAAAATGAATGATTCAACAAACTCTTAACTACTTAACGCTACATCCTGCACCCAATCCATTCTATTAATGTCTTCGGGTACAATCAGCAAAGCAACCAAAAAAAAACCTTAAAATATATTTAAATAAAAAAAAAGTTTACTCACTTATTAATTAAAGCCGCGGGGCTTACAATACGCAAGCGAGATGGCTAGAGAAATGGTCAAATCGTTAGTGTTTGGACCTACGCATTTTGTATCAATTATCCGGATGCGAGCAAACCAGTTATTGTTTAAAATCCGTTTTTTTTTCTTTTTTTTTTTTTTGGCAACGAACATGTCGATTTTTGTCGATTGTTGTACTATTCATTGTATGCTTTGTGAATGTACTCTCGGGTATCTATAGATTGTCTATAACAATATGCTAGATTCAATTGCTGAGGGCATCGAGTGCGTCGCAGTTGTGCGTCATTTTGACCCAAAATCTAAAATGTTTTTCGTGTTTTCTCATATTCCAAACTTTCAAATGAGGTTTCATCATACTGCACAAAAATATAAAGAACCATAATAAATCATCTTTGGATTTATATTGCCAAATATTAACGTGTAGCTTTTGAAATATAATAAATAACCTTTACTGCATCTGCTGGATCTTTGCCTAATATGGGGATCGTGCCGGATTATACATATGGGTTATATGAAAATGCTCTCGCTATATTATATATAGCAACAACAATTGCCATAAATTCAGTCCTGATTACGACAGAGAGAAAGAAAGAGAGAGATGATATCGACAAATATCGGCTTTTATTTTTATTTATAGTCGATTTGTGCGAGTTAAGCGTTTCACGGTGGTTGTAACTTTTTAGCATCACTCATACGCCCCATGTGTTGCCGAACTAAAGCTGACAATTAAAAATGAGTAATGAGCCAACTAACTGTCAAAAATAATGATTGTCAAAGTAAGTTAGGCAGCCGAACGTTACCGAATCGATAGAGCGTCAACGTTCGTTCTAACGGTGCACACGAAGCTCCATGTCGTCGGCGTTGCGCTAACGCCGCAGTTGACGACGCCGTTCACGCTGGCAGAATTATCATTCATTGATCTTGTCATTTGTATCGTTGTTGATTTTTTTGGCTGTGACTGTGGCTTGGCTTAGGTTTCGGCTATCATCAACTGAACTTGATTTCTATTGATAACAAGTTGCGAGCAGTGACGCCAACAACGAATCGAGTGCGTTATCGAGTTGCCTCCATCGACATCGACATCGCCGCCAACGCTGCTGTGCTCTTCTGTCGACGCGACGTCGCGTCGTGGAGAGCAAGTTTTGAATAGCTTATCAACAGCCAATGCCACTGCCTCGAAGTCCAAGTGCCTCTGGGCGGGAGGCTCGCAGTTTTAGCCAGCTACGACTGTGTCAGTCGGAGGTTTAGTCTGTCGCTTGGCTTATTGATTCGACCAGATCGACGCTGCTCAACGCGTCCGCTCACCGGTCGCTAAAATCGCTGTCGCCGTTGGCGTCTACGTCCGCGTCGCTGCGACGCTAAATAAAACGCTTTGACGCGTTATAATAACAACTGTTTGCTGTCTTTGGACATTCAGTGTACGATATCCCGGCGTACGGTGCAGACGACGTCGACAGAGAGAGAAAAAGATCGACAAAAACAAAAAAATCGACAAAAAAAAAAATAATAATTACAAAAATTACAGAAGGGACACACGAAAGACGTTCGACAAACCCTTTTGTCACCATTAAAATTGTGTTTTTTGTTGTTTTTGTTTGTGCTAAAAAGAAAACAAATAAATAAAAATAAAAAATTTAATTAAAAATATATGCAAGTGCGAAATTTTGTACAGCTTCTGAAACTATTTAACTAGCCCAGCGCCCTCAAAAAGATTCAAGTGACTGCGAAGTGAGTGTAAAATGACTTAAACAAAAAAGTTATAAAATAATTAGTGAAGAGAGGGAATAAAAACTAAAACAAATAGGAAATTGAAACACTGAAACAACAGTTAAAAACTGTCTGGCAGTTGAAAGACAGACGGAAATCAATGGAAAATAGCACACTTAACGCATAATTGGCAATGAGAATTAGGGTTACAACGTAATACTCCCAACCAGGTTATGAACATGTGTTGCCAGCCATACTTGAACAAAAGAATGAGAATATTTAAAGAATTACTTATGCGGCGAATTAAATTAATAACTTTGCACATTCATTAAGAGCTATGTATGTAGGTGCTAAGTACATATCTTAAAAAAAAAAAACAATAACCATTTCTTCTCTTTTATCTCTAAGACGGCTTGCAGTTGACCTTGCCCCAAGTAATTCGAGTAGATTATGCGATTTCTTAATCGTTGTTTTTTTTCGCAGTTCTCCATTCTTCGTTTATTCAACTCAGGGGGCTATTAATTATGGATTTATGGAATTTTCTGCCCATTACCATTAGCTAATAACAGCATTCTATCGATCCATCTTGATAATTTATTTCGATTTTTTGCGGGCGATCTTTAGTGCTTACAGTCAGCTCAAAGCTCAACTTCATGGCTGAATGTGACCTTAAAATTGCAACTTGAACTTGTAAAAACACAAAAAAAAAATTCTTAACTTCTATAAATAAATGCAAAAACTGTGAAAAAAAACGAGTGGCCGCAGGCATTTCGCATGCATTAAATAAAAATACAATAAGAAATATATACAAGTACATAAAAAAGCAATTATAATGCCCAGTGGTAACATTTAACATAATACAGTTCACTAGGTAATTTAACAAACATTTCATAGTTGCTAAAAAAAAAATAAATTATTAATTATACAATTTTAAAATGCAACCTTAACATTCGTATTGTTTTTTTTTTTTTGTGGACGGGCCCTGCCCTTTAGCGTATCCAAACTGAAACAAAATTAACCAAGCCAAAAACAAAATAACCCCCAACCCAGTCCCGAACTCAGGCCAAATGAAACAAAAGGCAAGGCAACACCAAAGGAAAAAAAATAAAGCTTTTAATTAATGCATAGTTAATATTAATTTGCCCAAGATATAAATAAAATAAAAATAAAAATAAACGAAAACGAAAAGCAATACAATATACAAATAATAACAATAATTAATTTATGTTGCTGGCATTTCGTTTTCACGGCCAAATTGCATTCGAGTCGAATAGTTTGCAGTGGGGGTTGCCTTATTTTATGCATAACCATAACCATAGTCGGTGGATCGTTGGGGTCGCCCAAGCCACCACCCGTCGTAGTCTGAGCTGTTATTGCCTCACCTGCTAATTACTCAAGTTCTATGGACAGTTTTAATGGCTTTGGTATTGCTATGGAGTTGTATGGTTTTTGTTTTTGCCAGATATCGAAAAAGATTCATTTTGATATTCTTGTTAATCTACTCACATTTCTTTTTTCTTGTTTATTAAAGTCTTCATGCTGTGAAAGATAAATTGTCTTTCCTACCAGGGATCATGATTTTAAATTCTCTTTTTCGCTTGTTTGAGTTTTGGTATTTTACCAATTCATGGAAAAAATATTATAAAAAAAAATATATAAGTATTCTTATGTCAAATTTGTATCTTACTGAAATATTGAATTTTAAATTTTTCCAGAAAACTTTAAGAAACCCACAATACACTGATTATTGTAAGAAGACTTAAGATATTTAATTTCAGGGATATTTTTCTCGAGGTCAATATTGATACTTTTTCCCAATACACATCCGTTCGATTGTGTCCTTGTAAAATATGTTGTTCTTGAAAACAAGAATGTAATACCTAGAAGAATTTCGTAATCGTAATTCTTGTTAATAGGAAACAAAATAAAAAGAAAATGAATATTGTGTCTTGTTATGAAAATAGACATTGAAAAGGTTGGGAGTCCCAACTTGGGACATCGTTTTTTAAAATGCTCTCATTTGCTTAGTTATCCGTCACATATTAATGCTAAATCTCGATTAAAGGTATCGGCTTTATATTTTTTTCAATACTCGCAGTTTTAGTTTCTTGTGCTTAAAAAGAAACTGATTACCAATGAATACATACAGGGTATTTGCAAGTCTTACTTTGCGAATCGGCCCACAAAATATGGATTTGGCATTAGAATTGTCATTAGCAAAGCTAAGTGAACTGTTTTACCCCTCCCTAACTAAACCAAAAACACAGTACAGCAAAACTAAACTAAACAAAACAAAACCTCAGCTGTTTGCTTTGTGTGCAATTTCTCATTATTATATTTTCTTTGTTGAACTGCTGCGTGTTGCTAATGAGCTTGTCCCCTTTTCCCCTCTTCCAACTTTGCCATATGACCAGGCCCCCTTTTGGGGTCTGCCGATTATTCTCAGCTGTATATTCTTAATTCCCAGCTCAGCTGCTCTTATTTAGGATTATTCCTCTATTGCCTGGTCACTTCAACTAATAGCAATAATAAACTGCAATTCATATGAAAGCCATTCAAGAAGGTGTGCAATGTATGTACATTGTACAAATATATAACCCTAATCAGGACGGAAATGGATTGAGATACTCTAGGGAAAAATATGCTCATATGTGAAAGCCTATCTAAACCACACGAACAAATTATCTTGAGTAATCTTCGTATTAATAGCACTTGATTAAGTTTCTATTCTTATGACTTGATACATTTATATTCTTATTACTTGATTAAATTTGCGCTATTCTTTTTATGGAAATGTTTTTAATCGTTTTATGAACTTCTGTCCAAAGATGTGTTTACGACCAAAGTTTCTTTTGTATTTGATTTATAGAAATGATTGCATCATGTTCGATGATCGAACTTGATTAGATAGTAATGCACCTGCTAATATTTGTAAACATGGCAAACTGAAGAATTCATATTAGCTGTGTATCGATTTGTATATGATGATTTAAGTCAACTTCGCTTTGAATTCGGATATGAGATCACAGTTGCCACACACTCACGCACAGCTCCTTGGCCATAATTTGTTTAAGCTGACTTGGTAGTCATAGTAGTAAACGCCTTGATCAATTGATGGCACTAAGCATGTACATGTATATAAGCTCAACCGATTTATAGTCGTTTTAGTTGTGTATTCAGACAGACATGGAATTTTATTTCATTTTATTTCATTGTTTCTTTTTTGCTTTACTTTTGGTAGGTTGAATGACTTTTGATACAGTTCCAGTTTCGGTTTCGTCCAATTTTGCTGCTTTATGTCTGTGTTTTGTCCGACTTTTTTTATTTTACACTTTTTCTTTTTTCTCAGGCTGATGACGTAGTTAACGTCGAATTTCAACATCCAAATAATTGTTAGTTTTGACCAATAAAATTGAATACCATTTAATTGATGCTATTTTGTAGACTTCTTTCGCTTGAGCTCGGCTAATTCATTAAAAAATTGGTAGGTTCATAAACTTAAATTATTGACCTCAAAGCTGAGAATCAATCGGTTTCACCTGCGTCATCGGAATCGACTCGACAAAGGTTTGTTCATATGGACATGAATACATCTACTTGGATATATGTTCGTATAATAAATAAATAAACCAGGCATCTGTCAAAAAACTTGTTGCCAAATAAATATGAAGTTAAGTGAAATAAAATTAAATAAGCCAACAGAGACGACGAGCGAGCCACAAAATAATATTTAAATTTCTATAGAAACGTTCATTGTGTGGAAGGCGTTAAGAATAATATAGACATAATATATGTTCGTATGTACATAAGTGTATGCAAATATACATAGAAATATATATGTACATATGTATATTTCTAATTAGCATATCGGTCATACCTATTCCCAGTGTCCAAGTGACAAGTGTCTAATGTCTAGTGTGGCGCCTTCTCCCGACAACAGGTGCTATCTGCTAACAATTATCATGATTTGATTTTGCTTCTTGCCCAAAATCGATTTTCTTATCTTAATTGAAAGTTCGTTTACATCAAAATGCATCAAATGAATGCAATTCATATGCAAATTAGTTGGGCCTGCTTTGCACTCACTCCAAGCGTCTCCATATATGCAACAGTTGCCCCAATGACAGCTGAGAGAACTGACTGACAGCCATAGAGATGGACACATGTTGTCGTTTCACGTGTTTGGACTCTTCAATTTGCATACGTTACGTAGCCGACATGTTCGCCACACGTTTAATCCGAAGCTCGTGAACAGCATCGCCAGAGCTGTCTGATAGCAAAGCGAGTGAAATGTCTATAAATACATTTAGATGATTGTGTTGAGTTGAGTGCACCTTAGATAATACGTCTACGATATGCAACAGTTAGGTGCTTTTGTAATCCATGTAAAAGCGCAAATAATAAATCATTGCTAAGTACCTTATAACACTTGAGGAAATCTCTTGCGCTGGCTCTGAATTCGCAATTTATTTAAAACTAACTAATTGATCCTTAAAACCCCTCGTGCTTTCTCTCTGATTTTAATGCAGTTATTTTCAAGAGTTTCTTAGTTTTTTCAATGATTGTGCTTTAACGTTTCTATTTTTAAAAATATAAGTAGATATGATAGAAATATTAATTATATACATGTGAACAAAATTCGAAACCTTGCCTCGAATTTACTTTACTTGCGAGAACATGACTCAGCATTTTTTAAAAATCAAAGCTTTCAAGCAGCCATAAAGTAAAGAAAATTTGTTTCAAAATTTCTTAAAGAAATTATACGAAAATCACCATGGATAAATATTCGCGAGTATCTAACATACATAATGTGCATTTTCTTACTCGTTTAATTTGTGCAATTTAAGATAATTCAAAAACCAAATTTACAAATTAGAACAAGTCGTCACAACACAGAACATAACTGAAAAATTGAGAAGTCAAGCCAAAACATTTAATTAAAAGCCTGGGAACTTGGAACATATACACTTACACACATACATATAAATACATGTGTGAAATGCTTATATGTAATATGGGCGATGTTCTCAAGACGACGACGGCGACTTAATCACAATAAATGGAAATAAATAGAAATTAACAAGCAGCGCACATATTGTTCACGTTTTGCAAATTAACGTCAACACTACGACGACGGGTTTCCTGGGGATAGTCCGTAGTCCGGACTCCGGATTGTGCAGCCCATTAAGCGGCGACAGTTGCCACGTATCATATCGGAAGCTTCCGCGCTACGCGAGGGTTTATCCAAGTGGCATGAATATTTTGAAGGTGCCTGCTTGCCTGAGCTGATAAAAAGTGTAAAGTGTTATACATAGACTCGTTAAGGGAAAACAATAACGCTGTATTTTGCTATTATTGTTACTCTTGTGTCCACCTCCGTGATGAAAGTCTCAAATAGGCTCTTTTATATTGTTTCATTATTGATGACATGAAGAGTGAAATGTTATTTTGTTTATTTTCATGTCCACCCTCTCGGCATCTACTGCTTCGAGGCCAATGAAATTTTAAAAACAAAAATGAAATAAAGTCGAAAAAATTCAAAACTACTTGTATTTTTGAGATTTTTCGGTTTTGCGATTTTTTGATTGTTTTTTTTTTACGATTTCCTTAGCTTTATCGAAGAGTGTTTTGCGTGCGATGCCTTTGTGTCAATCTGAGTCTGCGTTCGCCATTAACCATTTGCGATCATTTGTAATCTTATCAAGGCAGGTGTTAAGCAATTATCAACTGCCAACTAAATTACTATAGGTTGTTACCAGTGTTTTGCCTGATAGGAATTGACGTACTGGAAATGATCAAATCTCAACAATTTCAAATCGAATATGCCAAAAAGAGCTCCAGTGTGCGAGTAATTTATTACAATCGAGTATACTCATTCGTTATTCGAATATGTACAATATATGCATTTATTTTATTGGGTACTCGAATAATATTTTTGGAGCCTTGCCTGATATAATCTTAGATTTGTTTTTATTGCTTATGTTAATCGCAATACATATACATATGTATATCATTTCTGGTTATTGTGTTCTCCTAATTAACTTAGCCGTTTTACCCTTTCAATCGTTAATATTTAAATTAAACAATTGCAATAACATCATATCGTCTTTGTAGTGTTTAATGAGAGTTGCGATTTAAATTGAAATTCGCAAAACATTCAAATCGTCAAACAACCAGCAGAACTTTTGGTATTTCGGCAATCAATTTAACAGACAACCAACAAAGAGACTAGCGAATGAATTGATAAAATAATAAATTGACAAATTTAAAAAATGGCAGCAATTAACAATACGCATAACAAATCCATTAGGAGTCATAGTCGAACTTTGGGGCCTGCATCACATCATAATCTACATGTCTACGATGTCTTTCGTTTTTCAATTTCCTACTTCGCACAGTGTACACAATTTCCATATGTTTTCCTATGTAAATATAATTTTTAGGATGTGCCAGAATTCACTTGCAGAATTTGGTGGAGTTGACTATGAATCGGATGCATTTGATTTGTGGGTAACAGCGCTTTGAGATTAACATATGAGGAAATCAATTACACAGTTTATGTGCTGATCATCAAAAGTTCCGCATTGAAAATAGAATGTAAAGCAACTCAATTATGGAACAATTAAGAGAGCAATATTTTGTTTAGCAACAATAGCAATAGCAACAATACCGATTGGCCAACGACATTTATTCAAATGACTCGTAATACAGTCCGTTTCTCAATTTTTCAATTTATCACTAGCGAGTGAGAGTTGCTCCCCCGCATAATGCTTAAACGTGTTTACTATCTGCTGACTTTGAACTTGAACGAGGCGACATTAAAGTTGCCATCATTTAGTCAAATTGTCGTCGTTCCAGCTGTCTTCCACAAATGACTAGTCCGATCAATGCGGGGTAAACGTCATGTTTGAGCCAGTGTACAAATTAGTTGAAATTCGAAAAGAACAATGGAAAAACAATAACAGCGGCTACTCGATCTTTGAGTTAACAGAGTACAAAACTTTTGTCACAATTGTTATCGCAGACATCATTACAAAAATAAAACTCAATTCTATCACAATCACTTCTGAGCACTGTGGATGGCCTGAATGAATGTCCCTTGTCACTATAATGTTGCCAATTTCAGTGTTCGCGACAAAACGGCTTGAAAGATAAGAAGAGCGAAAAGATTTTATAAATACATATGTATAGCCGTAAATCCAAATATTTCAATATTTTATTATCGCTATCGCAATATATTTTATAAAGAAAACTTACTTGAGAAAATATAACGATTGATAATTTTTATTGATTGCATGCAGAGTTGTTTAACTTATCGATTCAGGCTTTTATAGCGTAATATGAAGTCGTCAATGACATTCTGCAGTTTTTGGTTACTGATTTCATTCAAGCTGTAGGTTTTTCCACGGGTTTTTTTTTAAAACTAATTTCGGCATTCCATACAAAGGGGCATGACTAATGATCGTCTCTATCAGTACTTCTTCCGAGTTGTTGTTTACTTTATGTGCCCATAGTTTGAGAAAACGTTTAACAATCTGAAGTGACTGATATTGCTATTGAAGGAATTCGCACATGTCAACAGTTTCCATAAAAATTAAGCAAAAGTATTTTTTTCTTACCATAAATACAGCGATTAGAAATAAGCTTTACGCTGATAAGAATATATATCGCTATGTTGCAAGAATAGTACATTTACACGTGCTTCTTTAAAATATTACTTTAAAATGCGATTATTTATTATTGGTCTACGAAAAGTAAATGAAATCTCAGTCCTTTAACAGACTCTTTAAGCCTTTTACAACTTGAATAAATAACCATAAAGATTTTGAAGTAACGTTTTTAGTCGCTAACATCGACCCATAAACTTTTACTTTAACCCTCCTATCGAAGATCGATAAAATAAAGAATTGAATAGAAAGATCTCTGTCCTCCTTTTCTTCTTCCAATTCTGTGTTGAAAGATGGCTTTAATTATTATTTGTTTAATAACGTGGACTTGCGATGCGCGTTTGTCGTGTGACTAGTTGAAAGATTTGCTGACCAGCTGACTTGGTGCTATAAATAGTGGGCTTTGTTGTCGCAACAACAGGTGGAATAAAAATTGTTGGGCTCCGAAATATAATCAGATAAACTGTCAAAAGTCCATAAACTTGAAATCAACACACGTTGCCTGCATTTGCCAGTGCTTGGCAATAGTCTCTGGTCGTTTACATTTTTAGGATAAGTTGGAACAGCATTGACGCCGATGGTTGACTCGCTGGCTGCGAGATTGTTTATTTGGCTTGGTTATTGCAGCTGCAGGTTTTTCTTTTTAGCACAGTTTTTGGATGGCCGAAACTGGTTGCTTTTCAATGCGCTGTTAAATGTTTTCATTAATGCAAATGCAAAATGCGTGGGCTGCTAAACCCGCTTGGAAGAAAACAGGTCCCTACTTCCAATCAAAAAATTAAAACAACTTAAATAAAATATATAAAGTCAATAAATAAAAGAAATCAAATGACCAGATGACAACAGACATACTTACATACAAAAAAGCATTAAGTTTGTTATACAAGAGAAACAAATTCGGAAGAGCAGCTCGTTTCTGCAGCTCAATATCAAAGTACAAAAAAAAAATGCCTTTCTCCCTTTACCTTTGATTTTCAAGCAAATTGTAGGAATAAGTGATATCTCAGCTACGGCCAATGGGTGGACAGCTTTGATAAAACCTTTAGTAGATCCTTATTATATATGTTGTAGGCTAAAATCATGATCACATGATCATATTGCATAAACTGTTTTTCGCGAACATTTTAGTCGTAGATATTTTCAAATTCGAAACTCAGAATAAGATTTCGGTTCAGCTTTGCGGATCGGTTTCAACTACTCCTAAACCTAAAGGTTTGATTACATTATGTTTTTTTCTTTCTTTTTTCAGTTCCTTGATTTTTCAAGTCAAAAAAAATATTTATAAAAATATTTGTAAATATTCAAGAATCTAAGCTAATATATTGACTTCATTATTAATTTTCTCCGTTTCAAAATCTAAGTAACATAAAATACATACATATATGTATGTACAGCTGTGAACAGGAAAATAATAGTGCTGCTAAGCTCTGCATACTGAGCATAATATTTATGTGGTAAAAGCATTATAAAAAAGAAAAACTAGGATACAAATTTTAATAAACATATTATAAATAATTTTCAAATGATTTTTCTTTAAACACTAAAGTGTATGCACCTCTAGGGCTTAAAAAATTTAATTCATTTTTGGTAACTTTAGAGGATGCTGATGGCCGAATCTTGCTAAAACGGACAATACGTCTATCCTCAACAGCGGTTGTTTTACATGTTCCACCGCTATTTTTTGGTTTTTTTATAACTAATTGCGTTAAATATCTTTGTAGGTGTGCAGTTAACAATATTTGTAATTATTTTGGAAGTTTTGCCTTTTGATTTAAGCCTTGGAGCTTTAAAATCTATGGCTAATCATTAAATCTCTTTTCTCTGCCGTGCAATGCCTTACTCTACCCACCACAACAAAAAATAGTTACAAACCCAATGAATATCAATCACTAAACTATTTATTACTAAATAACTCGCACTATTGACGGTTTTTGTAGTACCGATCAATTGTGTATAATTGTTTTTTAACCACTCTCACCAAGCACTACTATTTTGATGAAAAGCCAATTTTTGATGCATTTCTCAAAAGTCATCAAAAAATAATTAAAACCAATAAAAAACTAACGGGATCTTACCGATATTCTCTTCTATATATAATATTCTTAAAAAAAATTTTACTTGTGTTCAATTTGCAATGTTAGACATTTCGAAACATGTACTTTGAATGTTGTGAGGTAATGCACTACTATTTTCACGTTCACAACTGTACATATGAAATATATGTATATATTTATATGTTACTGTTGGAAATGTAGATAATTTTCAAGGATCTGTTCATGAGTGACGTCATTCAAGCTCAAAAATATTGTTGAAATATGCATTTTGATTTATCCATTGATTTCCATTGAAAAAAGGAACTGTCTCGGTTTTAGTTAAGAATTTTAATTTTTTCAAATACAAATACACAATTACAAACACAACAAGAAGATCAGCAATATGAACGTTATGTTGTTGCTTGCAGCCATATCAACGGTCCGGTGACTAAAGCTCTGTCCTCTCTGCTCCTCAAACAACTCAACCCGCCATCCCCCACCCGCCTCGAAGAACAGGATACACAACAACGAACTGGACACAGGACTTCTTATACGATACTGCACACACGGACATCACACACATATATCCTACACACAGGACACACACACCACCTACAACTCACATACAATGTAAACCAAACGACTCTGGTTCTTTCAATAACATTTTTATTCTATTTATGTATATTCTTCATGCATTTCCTTAACAACTTAAAATAACTATTTAACCAAAAACTCACTTACATCTAACTTATTAATTTATTTATTTAAATTTGCAAGAAAGTCAATCAATTGTGTGATATTTCGATTTTCGATTCAGTTCAGTGATAGTTCCAACTCTGAGAACCTTAAAGTAATCAACTTTTGCACATGCAAATGTGCCAAAACATAAATGCAGCATAATTAAGTAAAAAATAATAGGAAGCCCTTAATAGATATACGCATACATATATTATATATTATTGCACCTTGATTAGTTGCAACTGTTTTAAATGAAATTGTTTTTTTTTTAGCAAGTGTTTAGTTTCAATTGTAGTTAACTTAATGAATTTCCATTGTGCAACTGAGAATACTCACATCAAATACACAGCTGCATTTTTGGCTTTAACTTTAGCTGCTGGGCACGCTTGAAGTCATTCCACAACTAACCCGCCCCCACACACACACACACACTCGCACACGCAGGCACACTCACACAAACAACAAACTAATGCAACAATGTCGCAAGCGAACGAACCACAGAACCCAACAGCAAGCAATTCAGACCACACAATCCACACACGCGACACATCCCACAATCCCAGTCCCAATCCTCATCCCATTCCCAGTCCCAGTCCATCCATACCAAATGAGCTGAAGCAGCGACAGAAAACTTCGCTCTCACCGCTGAATGTGCGACGCCTTTCCTCCTATGCCGCCCACAATGAAGCCGCCGATATTGGGGCTGATGATGGGGTGCTGCCGCCGTCGTCCACAACCATCAATATAAATTCGATCAACAACAACAATAACACCACCAATAACAACAATAACACATCATCAACGTCCTCATTATACTCCACGCCACCAATATACCAACAACAATTGTCAACAATGACCACAACGACGTCGTTAGATGCGGCATTGGATGATAAATACAAGTTATTTACCATCTACAATGGAAACGGTGAGTGATGCAACTGACAATTAAGGCAGCAACTAACTAACAGCAGCAGCATCATTAGCATCATTGGAAATACTATTAGATAGACCAGCTACCATCCCACAGCTCTCCGACCCATTAGCCGATTTCAATATCAATACAAATAGTACCAACGATAACGATAACTATAGCGATAACGATATGCTGCTGCGATATTAGTGCTGAAAATTGTTACCCCGATAGTTTCTTACTTCAATCATACTCTTATTCAATCTCTCTCTTTTTCTGCTTCTCGCTATCATTTTATTTTACTTTTTTGTGTCTACTTTCCTTATCTTTAAGCTAACTTATTAACTTTATTTTTTTTCATTATTAAATTCTTGCAGAGCTCTAATTAAACCTAGTCATAATCTTGAATTCATAGTTTGACTATCATCCGATTATATACATATGTACAAACATACAAAGCAAGATTCTCCGAATTGAGCAGAAGGCTAAATAAGGCGTGATTCTACAGATCATAGACTTGTAGGCCTCAAGCATCGGGACCAAGACAATATCAGCTAATCGAATACAAAATAAATCAGTTCGAATCATTACGATTTCCTAATCAATTCTATAATTTAAATATGAATACTAGATTGATAACATTTCAAGCTCCATAAATGTCGTACAATAACTAAAATAATCACATTTACAATCTTCATATTATATACATATGTATGTATGTTAGTATTATTTGTTTATATATGATCGTATGTCTGGGTGTATGAGCTCTTTAATATGGATATTAAATATGACTACGTATTATTTGTACATTTATAGTTTTGATTTTGTTGAATGTATATATCATCCCTGGGCGAGTTTGGCCCAAACGCAAAAACAAACATCAAACATATCTTATTGGACAATCATTTTCCTTTTTATTGATAATAAAATTGATATACGCACAATTCAATTACCATTCACCTAGGAAAATGAAAGTAATTTTCAGACTCTTTCAGATAATGAAACGGGACAATTTCATTAAAGCTCCACATTAAATATACAATATACCCTTTTACATATTATTTAATCAACGGGTATACAAATCAAAACAATTTGTCTTATTCTGACCCCTTTTTTATAACTTCATCCTTTTGTCCCTGTTTTTTTTTTTGGACTTATTGTCTTGGTAAATCAAAGGTTTATTAAAAGATCAGAATCATTTTCTAGTTTTACAGGGTATTACTTTTGCTGCATTTGTAACAAATCTGTGGAAAATATAAGTACTCTCAGTTTTAAACATAACTTTGATATTCCCGATATGACATTCTGAATGACATTTAACCAACCTGCTTTCTAAAATCACAAATATCGAGAAACCATTAGAACATTACAATGGATTATTAGCCCACAAATTATACAAGTTTTTCCATAGGATATTCAAGAGAGCGCATCAATTAAAAATTGCGACACACTTTTATTATGGTTACCTTATTTTATAATTGCACAATCGCAAATATTATGCATGTTTATTGTGGAAGATAATCAAATAAAATTTTTCTTAATTATTGCATGTTCTTTGTATTGTTGTTGTTGTTATTGTTGTTGCTGTAATTGTTATTTCTGTTATTTTTTTATGGACGAACGATTTGTAATTTATTAACTTGGCACAACAAATACAGAATCAGAAACAAAAACAAAAAAAAACTTGTTTAGGCCACTGGACAAAAAAACGTAGCGGCAACATCCACAACAACGACAATAGCAATATATATTTTATTCTTACAACCCCTCCGCCCTTTTGAAGGGGTGCTCATAAGTAATATTCGTTATTTATAGTGATGTTAATTAATTGTCTTACTAATTGTACAATGCTCTTGACTTTAGTAGTTGCATGCGACACACTCACGCATACGCATGTACACACTCACACAGACACACACGCACACAAACATTTATTTATATACATTTTGTATTATTTAGTCTGATATACAACTGTATTTAGTTAGCAATGCCTTACTAAGTGCATCACTCTTTCTCGCTTTCTTTCCCTCTATTTGTTACACCACACTAATCACTGTGCTGCACAGACCCCGACAATGAGAAGTTGTCCGGGCTTCCACATTCAACAACTGGTTCACTAAGCTCAATCATCACGACGTCCATAGCATCCTCCGAACCGGATCCTGGTGCGGCCGGCGGTGGCAGTGGCGGCGGTGGAGGTGGAGGTGGCGGTGGACATGGAGGCAGCGGTGGACCTGGAGCTCTCGCAGCAGACGCATGCAGCATTGCGGGCATCAACGGCAGCTCCGAGGAAAAGTTGGCACTCAATCGTCCGGGCATCAAGCAGGAGAAATGGACAACCATATTACTCCAGGTCTCCATACCATTCTTTCTGGCTGGCATTGGCACCATTGGAGCGGGCATTGTACTTGGACGCGTGGAGGTAAAGTAATCTAATAAATTGACCAATTCATTCGACCTATTGCATAAGGCAACAGCCAAAATGCATATATTACCAAGCCTATATGATTTATTAAACCCTATGCCCATTGAAAATGGGCGAAAGAGACTATATTGTTGCAGAACTTATTATAAAATTGCGTATATTTTATAACAAAGTATATTCAGCAGCTTTCGAGAAGCGTAACGCTTGTTTAAAATCGGTTATAACTTTTTCGATAAATTACAAAATATAATATGTTATGGTCAGCGCTGACATATCGAAAGGCGGCCAACTGATGCTAGCGCCACCTATTGGCAGCAGGCTGTACATGTTGACCAATCATCGTCGAGAGTCGGCACAAATATATCGAAAGCCAACTATCGGATTGGAGGCGACCGTTATGGTGGATAGCATCATCTGTTTACTTAATCCTTGCCAACAGGTTGTCCGTAAAGGTGTTGAGAGACCGCACAACCGAGGATTTATTAATATTAAATATTAATAATATTATTAAAAATATTAATTATTTTTACCCGATTTGTCTGGCATTGAGGATTTACTCATCCCTGAGTAATACCGATAGCTTGCTGGCAAATCGATACATGGCTGCGAGAGATTAGTGGGATCATAACAGAAATGCAAGATTACTTCTAATACAAATATTTCAAACAACACCGTTTCGGACCCTGGATATGATTTTAAAATGTAGGCTTAGTATACGTTCAGAAAAATTAGCTTTATTGCCTATTGTTATCAAAGCAAGGCTTGGAAAATAGGTTGATTGGCTGCCCAGATGGCTAACTGGCCTGCCTAGTTGATTGGTTGGTTGGTTGGTTCATGGCATTCTCTCGCCATTGCGAGGAAACAAGCAAAATACACCTGATAAATCTCATAAATTGTTTCATTGACATTGCGCAAATGCAAAGATGTAGATAAAAGAGGTGCGGACAATTAAAATGACACGCAAATTAAATTGTAAAATCTAATAACAGTCGTCGACTCATTAAAGTTACACACAACAAAGCAAAGCCAAGCACCAAACCAGACACATTGTCAAACAAAAGAATTTTATAGTCTTCTAGTCTCTCTCTCTCCGACGCCCGACTCAGTCTGAGAAAAACTCAAATTAAATCAGAAAGATAACAAAGGAAAAACAGACCCACCATCCTACCCTCTACAATGGGCTGCAGCTGTTCTCAATAAACATCAACTTAATGTACCGCAGCTTTATCTTTCGCATTTAATTATTAATTATTAATATCATTGCTCTGATTTATGCCAATACGACATTGAATTGACCATTATAACTCCCTAAAAGTAAATTTATATTTAAAAATCGAATTTCGGCTAAGAAATTGTGTCAGAAAACCGAGGATTGACTTCGAATCGAACGAGAAACTCGATGAGAAATTTTAAAAATATCCAACGATGCAATTTAAAGCATTTTCTTCCATAATGAGATTGAAGAATCACTCAAAATTTGGCATGGTGATTCCATTATCTGATTTAGAATAAAATGTATATTCAGCCATAAATCATGATATTGAGAATATTTATTACACAACTAACCATTAATTTTTGTTTGTTAATGATGTTTACGATCACAGAAATGGTACGTCTTCAAGAATGTTAGTGAACTGTTCATCCTGGTGCCGGCGCTGCTTGGCCTGAAGGGTAATCTTGACATGTGTCTCGCCTCGCGTCTCTCCACACAAGTCAATCTGGGCAACATGACGTCGCGTTCGAATGTGGTGCGTATGATCGTCGGGAATATAGCTCTGGTGCAAGTCCAGGCCACTGTCGCCTCCTTCCTGGTGGCCATGTTTGCAATGAGCGTGGGCGCGGCGATGACAGGTAGCTTCTACTTTGAGAATGCGATGCTGTTGACCGCATCGGCCATGTTTACAGCAACATCGTCGTGCTTTGTCCTAGGTAAGCATATGATTAGTACCAATTGCAATTTGGGCATGTGCTTATTGTTGTGCTCTATTATTCTGACTTTGCAGATTTTGTGTTGGTTGCTGTGATTCTATTCTCTCAAAAGTATCGCCTGAATCCGGATAACCTGGCCACGCCACTGGCTGCTTCTATTGGAGACGTTGTGTCGATCAGTTTGCTGTCTTTCATTGCCTCGCTACTCTATGAGAACATAAGTACGTTGTGTTGCACCAATTCCATAATTTATCGAAATCTAACGAATGTATCTTTTGCAGAGACGCATCTGTGGATCACTTTCATTGTGGTCACCTGCTATCTGGTGCTGCTTCCCATGTGGGTCGTCATTGTGCTCAAGAATGAGTATACTCGACCGGTGCTAAAGAGCGGTTGGGTACCAGTCCTCTCGGCTCTCTGTATAAGCGGGTAGGTGTACAAATATCTTGCTTTTAGAATTGTCATCAACATCATCTAACAGCCTCAGCCGCAGTCTCCTACTCTTATGGCACGCCCTTGGAAACCGACACTTAAATGGGGCCATGATAAGCACAATTTGAGCTTCTATTTCTATCCACTAACGATTTCGACAACAAACAGATTTGACTCGTTAAATATTTTTGCAGGCAGGCAGACGGACATGGGGCAGCATTAGGTGTGCTAAATTTGGCAATGTTTTTTGATTGATTGTCTTTGAGTTAATTATAAAACGACGAGTAGCAGCTTAGTCAATGGCAATTCTAATTGTTACCTTTTGTCCTTGACTCTGAGCATGACGGTCAGCGAGTCCCACTTATAATTAAACTTTGTTTATTAATACTACGACTACAGCTAAAAACTATTGGGCGGTGCTACAGTCGAGCATACTCGACTGTCGGAGACCCCGTACTTTCTATGGAAAAACAATTCCTGATTAAAAGAAAGTAATATAAATCTGTACATATATAAAACATTGTATCAGGAGGTATAAGACAATATAAAATTTCTAATCTGCTAGTCTGATTGTGGTATCTCCAGAAACAACAAAAATTTGCCTACTCAGTATACATTCTCGACCAATCATTCATATGGTAGCTTTATAATATAGTAGACCGATTTTAACCAAATAAAACCAAAAAGTTTTTCATACTAAAGCTTGATTTTCGACTGATTGTTCCTATGGCAGCTGTATGATATGGTAAACCGATTTCAGCCAAACTCGGTCAGAATGAATAAGATAACCCTAGATGCATATTCTGTTAGATTGGTTGATATATCTTAATAAACAAAAAAGTTTTTCATACTAAAGCTTGATTTTCGACTGATTGTTCCTATGGCAGCTATATGATATAGCGGACCGATTTCAACCAAACCTGGTCAGAATGTATAGAACTATCTTTTATGCATATTCTGTTAGATTGATTGAGATATCCTTTAAATTGTCGTTTAAAATAAGCTATTTCTATTTTGTGGGCGTTAAAGTGGGCGTGGCCAAAATATAAAACAAACTTGATCTGCTTGCAATATAGACGGACCTACATACCAAGTTTGAAGGCTCTAGCTCTTATAGTCTCTGAGATCTAGGCGCTCTTACGGACGGACAGACGGACAGACAGACAGACGGACAGACGGACATGGCTATATCGTCTCGGCTGTTGCTGCTGATCAAGAATATATGTATATACTTTATGGGGTCTGCCACGCCTCCTTCTGCCTGTTACGCACATTTTTTTTTATGACAAAGTTAATAGACCCCTGTACTTTTTTTAAGTACGGGGTCTAAAAATAAAAATAAACTGTCTTTTACAAACAGAGAAGTACAGAATCCAGTTTATTTTATCTAAATTTATCTGAATCTGAATTGTAATAAATATAATTTCTTAAAGGATGGTGCGATCCTGATATTTGATTTCAGAATATATCTAATAAGTTCTCATTTGTTGTTATCTGCAGGCTCGGAGGGCTCGTATTGGACGCGGCTGTGGAGGTATTTAATGGCTTTGTGGTCTTTCAACCGATCATTAACGGCATTGGTGGCAATCTAGTATCAGTGCAGGCTAGCAAGATATCAACCATGCTGCATCAGAGCTCAATAATTGGCATTATACCACCGCACACAAAAGTCGTCGAGTGGCCGTGGCGTGCATTATTCAAGGGCGGTAAGTTGATATCTTTTAATAATATCTTTTTAAGTCTTTGGATTAAAGTAAATATAATCATTTTCACAACAGTTCCCTATGCCAAGACGGCCCGCATTCTTATCGCCATGTCTATACCTGGCAATATTTTGTTCATCTTTGCGGCCGACTATATAAACATGAACACGACTACTGTCACATGGGTGTTTATGCTATCATATCTGATAGCCAGTTTGATACAGGTGAGTCTGAATATTTTACGCATGTTGGCCAGGTCATAAATTTCGAATTGTTAACAGGTAATGCTGCTGCTCTATATTGCGCATATCATAGTGCACGCCATGTGGAAATGGAAGATCGATCCGGACAACTCAGCCATACCATATCTGACTGCGCTAGGTGATCTGCTGGGCAGCAGTTTGCTGGCAGTCGCGTGGCTCTTTACGATGTCGGTTAACATGCAATACGGCTCCAATTTGGATACACTAAATGCGCCCAACTAACGCTCAACTTTCCACTTCTCACATAGTAGCCTCCATACTAAAATGAATAGTTGTGGGATGGCATCGCTTTTGATGGCGCCCAGTTTCTTAGTTAGCACGCAATGAGATATTGCAAATTTAACAATATTGCGCATACAACAACCAAGCACAACACAACACAATACAATACAAAGAACTGTAATGTACCTAAATTCTAACATAGAAACTTTACGTATCTATGCATACACAAAGAAAGACACCAAAAGACACACACACATACAAAAACACACAAACACATACACAACACGAAACAATCCAAGTACACAAAAACCAAAACAAATATTTATTCAAATATTTTCATAATATTTCGAATGTTTAACTGAGGATTAATCCTTTTATGTAGCTTTCACATGGCTTTTGCTTGTGTTCCTTTGCTCCACCAAGATATTATGTACGAGTCGATTATAAATTTTTGCGTCTGACCAGCACAGGCCAGACCACTGCGTAATATGTTTTAAGCCTTCTAGGACAATATTATACATAATATAAGCTCGACAACAAGAGCAGCTAGTGCATAAAAATAGTAAAACTTAAAACCAAACAATTCCGGATTTTGTCAATTGCTGTTTCTTTGTTTTCATTGTGCGCGGTTTACTTTAAGCAGCTAAATTAAATATAATTCAAACTATAAATATAGTCTACAAAATGGCATAAATAATTTTAAAACAATAAAATTGATAGTATTATTGCAGATTTGATTTTTGCAAATTTGGCTTTATAAACTTATATTATGTAATTTTTTCTTACATTAGTATTACCTTTTTTTTCTATGCTCACCTTTCAATTTAAGAAAACAACAATAAAACTATACATATTTATTATTGCCACAATTTAAAAGCAAAAGTGTGTGAAATTTTTTTAATAACTGTAAAAAACAATTTAAGTTGAACATAATTTGTGTATATGTATGTATTGAAAATGAAGTATATAAAATTATAAAATGTATGTAATTATTATATTGTTTCTGCGTTATGTAAAGCGAACAGGGAATGATGAGACGTTCTGAAAGGAAATGTGATCGATATTTAATTATATTAATAACTATAATTATAAACTAATATAATTCATAATCATAGTACGATTATTGTGTAACACAGAAAACAATAATTAAAATGTTGGAATAAACGAAAGAAGTTCGTAAACATTCAAGTTTTATGTATTTTATTCAGGGACTAATGCCGGAACCAAAACAGTTAAACGTTTTATGTTTAGTACCGAAACCAAAATAAATAATTTTTTAAGAACCCAAATCAGGAACGTACATACATATGTACAAATACGAATTTTGATATATTTCTCCTAACAGTATGTGTTGTTTTATCTTCTAAAAAACCTCCTTACGAGGTAAAAGTCTAGTGAAGAAAACATTTCCATTCCCCAAAATTACTGATACATAAATAACATATGCTAAAAAAAACAGTTTAAGATATCTCAAACAACAAAAAAGTTTTTCGTATTAAAACTGATTTTCGACTGATCCTTCCTATGGCAGCTATATGATATAGTGCTTCGATTTCGACCAAATTTGGTCGGGATGTATGGAACCATCTCTGATGCTAATGATGATGATAATGACAGTTTGGTGGAGATATCTCAAACAGCGAAAACGTTTTTCGTACTAAATCCCTTTTTGGCCATTTTCAATGGGCACAGGCATAAAAATTATAAAGAGTTTATATAACAGGTAATATCTTGACTCGACCTGATCGGACAGTCATAGGAAATTTTCCATTCTTCCTGTGTATATTGCTAGTCGCCTTTCGCACCCTTCGTGATGCTTTGGTCACTAGCGCGGTCTGCTGTCCGCAGTGATACTGGATTCGCACTGAGGCACACGCGGCATTAGATTTTGTGCTAACTTCCTACAGTTAATGACACACGTAAAAATTTTCACATTGGTGTCATAAAAAATTCTAAAAAAAAACCTCTTTACGAGGTAAAATTCTAGTGACGAAAACATTTCCAAGACCCAAAATTTCTAATATCTAATGTTGTTACAAATGGTATTAATTTTTATATAAAACTTAATCTTAAAAAGTTTTTTATCGGGTTTAAGCGATTTTTCGCTAAACTAACGATTTTAGTTAGAAATAGAAATACACTCACAAATATAAGCTATTTCAACGCCTTGATTCAAACAAACAAACTGACTTTGTATCTCATTTTCGGAAGGCGTCTAAATTTTTAAAGTTTAATTATCTTTCGAAAGAATAATAAAATAACTAGTGGGCGGTGCTACAGTCGAGCATACGCGACTGCCGAAGACCCCGTACTTACTGTGGAAAAGCAACTCCTGGTTTAAAGAAAATAATATAAATCTGTACATATATAAAACATTGTTTCAGGAGGTATAAGACAATAGAAAATTCACAATCTGCGAAACTGATTGTGGTATCTCTAGAAACAAAAAAATTTTGCATACTCAGTATACATTTTCGACCAACCGTTCCAATGGCAGCTTTATAATATAGTAGACCGATTTTAACCAAACTCGGTCAGAATGTATAAGATAACCCTAGATGCATATTCCTTTAGATTGGTTGAGCTATCTCAATAAACAAAAAAAATTTTTATACTAAAGCTTGATTTTCGACTGATTGTTTCAATGGCAGCTATATGATATAGTCAACCGATTTCAACCAAACTTGGTCATATTGTATAAGATCATCCCAGATGCATATTCTGTTGAATTGGTTGAGATATATAAATAAACAAAAAAGTTTCTCATACAAAAGTTTGATTTTCGACTGATTGTTCCTATGGCAGCTATATGATATATCGGACGATTTCAACCAAACTTGGTCAGAATGTATAGGACCATCCTATATGCATATTCTGTTAGATTGGTTGAGATATCCTTTAAATTGTCTTTTTAATTAAGTTATTTCTAATTTATGTAAATATAACATTAATATAAATAATAATAAATATTATATTAATAAATAATATATAAAATATAAATAAATAATGAAAATATCATTAAACATTAATAATAAATATTAAAAAAAAAATATCTGTCCGTGACGGGCTTCGAACCCGGGACCCATGGCCCAATTGAAAATTTTAGAAAAAAACGGACGCTCAACACACTGCGCCACAGAGCTATTGTATAACTAATTGTTTATTGTAGGCTTCATTATTACTGGACCATAAGTCAAACTTCGTTGTTGTCTAATTGTTTTATAACTGTTGGTGTTAAGGTAAAGCAAATATAGGCAAATTTAGTTGCTTAATATCTCCGCTGTTTATTATCCGATCGCAATGAAATTTTCAGCAAACATGACGGATAATATTGGCTTGGTCTATGCTTAATAAGAACGTTCTATCTTTAAAATTGCCCTAATAATTTAGATTTATTTGATTTTAAGGCGTTCAAGGGGGCGTAGCCAAAATCGAAAACAAACTTGATCTGCTTGCAGGTCAAAAATGCCAAATATAGAAATAAAAATAGTATAACCAAATTAGTAGAAACTATTTTCCAGAAGTCAATTTTTTGTATACAGTGTTTCATTTAGTCCCATTTATTTTTTGTATTTTATTATTATAAATTGTTTATATACACAATTTTTAATTTAACCATTAAAATATTGAATTAAGTTTTCGTTGAAGAATGTTCGATTATTTTTTCTGAAAGATTGAATTTTAAGGGGAGGGTGATCCCATTATATTCCATATAATGCCACATTTTTACATTATATTCTAAGAGTATTGGTAAAAAAACTTCAGCTCGCTATCTTCATCAGAAGTATTTTTGGTCACTGCTTCATACAAGCGGAACCAGTGTGCACTGTGGCAGTGAAATATGACGATCTGTGACCCAGTGTCAGCCCAACATTAGTAGATTCGGAACGTACCGGAACCGATTTTTGTATCGGTTTGGTGTTCCGATATTATTAAAATGTTATCGAAATCTCAAATGCCAGCAGATATCGTATAGTATATTTTGAAAAATTGTAAGCTGTAAAGTACAGCAGCCCTATGCGATTGACGCCCAAGCCCAAACATGATATCGATAACACGCACACTGCGCTTAGTGATGCCACTATGATATTGACAATATCATACCGATGCCAATTTCAAACAAACTGAACCAATCAAAGCATCAAGTAGTAGGCTGATTTTGATCGTTTCTATGAATTTTATCTAATTGAGTATCGCGTGTTATTGTATTTGAATAATGTATCAGCCACGGCGAACTTCAGAGTTCCATGAAGACGCACGTGAGGATGGAAGCGTCTTGAAGAAGCGACAAACAAGGCAAGTGAGGCTCCGAAATCTTTTAAAATATGTTATTTTAACGATTATGCAAATTTTTAGAGCGCAACTGCGTGCCACAATAACACCAATGAAGAAATCAAGCCACTGGGCGCCTCAATCCCGAATTACCCAATTCAGCCCGTCCTGCAATACGAAACGTAGTATAGCCAATGGAAGTGTAAGCAGCGCGACACCGTTGCGACATCGACAGGCATCATCAGAGGAGCGTGTTGTAATGCTGCACAAGGACAAGAAATGGGTGCAAGAACAGTCACAGTTAATCGCCGAATATCTAGACGAAGTAATGCAGATTCACCCATTGCAAGGGTTCTCCACCGAATTCTTTAGTCGCGGTGCAGCTTCAATTCGCCAAATGACCATGAAACAGTTTGTGGCCATTGTGAATTTCTTTTTACAATCTATTTTTGGAAATCGCGTCAATGTGGGCAGCAACCATGTTGAGGAAATAACGAATGCGCTACATAAGTTGAAATATCCTTACCAGGTGAACAAGTCCTGGCTTATGACACCCACAACACAGCACTCCTTTGGCCATGTTATTGTCATGCTTGACTTTCTCAAGGACATCTCTGGGCCCTCACCGTCAATTCAGCATGAACTTGGTCAATACGATGAGTTTCCCTTTACGGAAACTAGTGAGCAACCCAGCTGCATGCAAAACACTCTGGATCCAATGACATTGTCCAACTTACAGATCAGTCACGTAGTTCTAACTGAAGACACTAATCATTTGTTGTTTCCCAGTGCTGCCGAATGTTTTGGGTTGTGGGATACCCAAAATTGGGATGAGTATGCTGTGCTTAAGCGCAGTGTCAGCGATCGAATTATAAAATGCCTTTGCGACGTGCCTGATATCCAATCTTTAGATGCGGACTTGATTCGTCTGAAAAATGACAAAGAGCACCTAGAAGATCAGCTTCAGTTACCGGCAGACAACAAGCGAGAACAACTAGAACAGCTAAAATCCCAGGAAGAGCAACTGCAACAGAAACTCTCAGCCGTACAAAGCAATACGAAGGAGTACATTAGAAAGATTGAAAAAATATGCGGTCTTATCGCAGAAAATGCTGAACGGGTTGTGACCCAGCGTAAGGAAATACAGAAACTGCAGCGTGAAGTGGACGGTCAAAGATACACAGCCGAACAGTTTCAAGGCATGAAGGTTCTGCTTAGCGATCTGAGCAATGAAGATCAGTTTTATAAGAGGCAAATACACGAATTCTCGGAGCGCGGCAACAATCAGCAAGTGCGACTGTCACGAGCCAAAAAGCAGTTGCTTGATAAAGTGGAAAAGTTTAATTCGCATTCGCAAAACATTGTTCTCGATTCGGATATATGTAGCGCCAGCGAGAAAGACAAGATGGAACTAGTTCTGCCACTGCCGCCACAGTTTTCAAATATTGAGGCACATAGTCACCGTCTGACCAAGCTCGCTACATCACTGACTCAACGAAGAGCTCAAAATGGCCAGAAGTGTAGACAGTTGGAGCAACTCAATGTTGAGCTGACGCATTTTAGCAAACAACTTCAATCGGACCTCATCAAAAATAATATGCAGATTGAATCAATCGTGCAGCAAACAGACAGACTACCCCTCAGCTATAAAACAAAGAATTCCATGATGTCCCAGCATCAGAAGCAATTAATCGAGCGTAACTTTGATCTTAGCACAGAGCTCGATCGTCTTGAACGACAACTCGAAGAACTGGATAAACTTTTGCACACTAAAAGAAAGCAAAATGAGGATTATCTAGGCGCTGTCGAGCAACATCAAAAGGAGCGTTTACGTGTCAAGAACGCGTTTTTTGAGGACTACAAGGAAGTGTTGGATCAGGCTGAAGAAAAGCTTAAAAAGGTCAAAGCAAATATTTCAGAGAACTCCACAAAACTGGCTAACTTCAAGCTTGAGTTGCAAACACTAAAGCTGCCGTCATTTGTCAGTGAATTTAACAAGACCCTCGAAGAACTCAAATTAATATCATGAGCTGTTATTTATACACTGTTTTGAATTGTTTATTATACACCCAGCGACAAAACCATGTTCCGCACTCTAAGATTATATGCATTTCTGACTTCTCGAGCTTAAGGTTTGCCCAAATGTTATTTTATTCGTTTAAGTTTTTATTTGTGATTGTCAATAAATTTCCATCAAAATTGTATAAACATTTTTTTTTATGTCACAGTCATATAATAAGAAACAAATATTTTTCTTCAATCACACTTGTAAATTGTAATTGATTAATTTGACTAAATGAAAAAAATAATTATTTTTACAGTTGGGGTTTGATGGTGACCTTTCTACTTGATTGAAGTTAAGTTTTGGTTGGCTCGAGGTCTGGATTTTTTATTTTTATCAATTTGCCGCTTTATTTCGACTGCCGTCGGCTGTCGTCTTCAGGGCGAAATTTGGTTCTTTACAAGTCCGCGTTCGTCGGCTTGGAGTTTGTAACTCGAAATATATCGGAAAATTTATAAAAATAAAAAATTTAGACCTCGAGCCAACCAAAACTTAACTTTAATTCTTTTTACTATAAAAATAAAATTTTTTTAGCTGAAATTTAATTTTTTCTGCAGCTTGAGAAGTCACGAATGCATGAAATTGGTCGCTGGGTGTATATATTTGTAATATCTATAGTAGTATTAATTTTTGACTCGATGTACCGTTTATAAAAAGAAACGATTGAAAAATGAGTTTAATAAGAACATTTCAATATGTCATTACATTTTTTTTTTTTATTCTTTTCTAATTTATATTAATTTTTATCGACATTAGTTAGATCGAATAAGCATTTTCTTACTTAGTCAAGCATGGAAAAAAATACAGTAATTAAAGCAATATCTATCATAAATTTAAAATTATCTTACAGTTATTGTTAGTAATAAAATTTTTAGAAAATATATCTGGATACAAAGCTTCAAAATCCAAGTCATCTATTAGAGAAATCTGTCCAAAGCAGAGATAAGGTCGCATATTTTCTTGTTTTTAGTATCTTTACATTAAAATCTCCATAGAAACGCGTATGGAAAGGTCTCTGGCACTTGGAATTAATTCCGCTACTGGCTTAAAACAACTGGTATCAGATATCTATAGTTGCCATCTAAAGCACACCATGGTTAGGAATGTCTGCGAATTTGAAAAAAAATTGACATATAACAGATATATTAGGTTGCGTTATTTATTCAATTCATTAACTTTTTAATTTGCGTAAGGAAAGGTACAAATTAAATAATAATTACATGTCGATTATAAGTGTTATTTGGATGAATTTATAAATTCATGTATGGGGTAACTCCATGTCAAAGATATAAACAGCTTTCAATGGGCTGTACGCGCTGGTACATAAGTAACTAAGTTGAGAAACTGGTTGTGCTGACGACAATGCAGTACCCCATAAAATATCAATATGAGAGAGATAGAGATACTTGCAGATTAGCTTTGGATTTTCGATTGTGGTCATCTGCGCGAATATATCGTAATTTACAATAATGAAATGTTACATCGGATGGTTGTTCACTTTTTTTTTTAACTTAATTGTCTTTGTAATAACAATGTTACGATTTAGCACTCAACAGCATTCTTGGATGAAAATGGCAATTTCGTTGTAGATGTCGATACGATACGATATTTAAGCGCAGATGTATTGCAATAGTTATTGCCACTTGAAATGGCTACAATACATGGTTACAAATTGCACTTGGTACGGGCTAGCTTTAAATTGTACTAGTATTATTGTCAATACGAGTACAGTGGATTTGTGGTTGAGGGAGTGGATATGTGGGAGCCTTTTGTGTGGCTTACATTTATCCGAATACACATACATATAATATAATATTTGGCCAATTTGAATAATGCGAAACAGAAAAGAAATGCACGGAAACACTATTTTGTTATAATAAATAAATATGTATAGTAAGCTTAGGTAAATTTATACAATGTTGTTTGTAATTGTTGTTGCTTCTGCAGTTTCTAATTTTGCTCTTGTGCTCAAACTATGAAAACATCCCCTTTATTGCGTTCTACAGCGGACGCGGACCCGCTAAATAGTGAAAGATCGCCACCGCAGCCGACACGCAATGATTGAGATTGCGTTAGAGGGGTCGGTGACGTTTCATTTTCACCATGGGTGACCCTGTCTAGCAGCTCGGCCTCTCTGCCAATCTCAACGATACCCTGTTGTTGCTGTGGTGAGTTACCACTTGAATCGTGAGCTTCCTCGAGCTTATCATCGTTGATCTGGCTCGAAATATGTATGCTAACGCCAGCCACATCTAATTCCGCCTCGTCCTTGTGGTTTTGGAATGTAACTGAGATCTCCTGCGGCTCATGTGTCACCGCAGCACCGTCGATGCCCTCGTCAATGTGACTGAGGTTGTGGCTCTGACTTTCATCACCGCCAGCAATGGAGCTGGAGCCCGCTGGGCTTGTACTGTTTGCGGGCGCTGTTGTAATAGAGGACCACCAACTAGAGAATGCCCCTTTGGCCTGAGAAATGGCACCGCCAAAGGCTCGACTGGTAGTATTTACTGCCTGGTTAATTTTTCGTCCGCTTTCGCTGTTCTGCATGGTTCTGTTTGAAAATATTCAAATAAATTAAATAATGCAAATTAAGGTTAAGGAAATTTAAAAGGTACTTACTGCGCTAGCTTCAGCTTCATGTCCGCGACAGATAACGTGCCTGCAAATGGGTGACCAGTGGGAAGTGCATAGAAAAATTCGGGTTCAGGTCGAACATCAAACCACTCCTGGTAGCACTGTGTGCGCTTAAAGGCGTTCATGAAGTGCATGTTGAAATGATCATTGTCCTTGACGTCTATGCAATATAATACGATAAATTATTGAGTGATTTCTGTTACTTTTTGAATACTTATTGAGCCTAATGAACATAAGATAATATAAAATATGAAATCTGTTCTTACTTTAAAGTGGTTATACACCAATTTAACTAAAGATCATTTAGAATGACCTATTATTTGTACCTTTATATAATTATTTGTATCGAATTTTCACAGAAGAAAAAAATTGGAGTACATACATACATAACTGATTTAATTAATTTTAACTATGTATTAGCAAATCTCTTTGTCGACCTACTGCATTGAGATAAAAATTAAACGGACAGACATGGTAGGGATACTGACATAGGATCCTTTTCAATTTTGCACAGAGAAAGCTTCATTTATACATACCAGGCGTTACCGCAGTGCGTAGAAGTGCCAGTATGTAACCTTGGAACTGTTCTCGTATCCAGTACTCGCTACCCTCGGCATCTTCTTTCGGGGTTTGTACGTGCTTCAATATGTAGTCCATGTATCGCAGATCCTCAGTGCTTAGCACTAGCTGTCGCCGCAAATCCGGGTCATGCGCGTCCAAATTGGCCGCCTCAATATCTACGAGTACGTCAGCCAGCTGACGTTTCTGCTGGAAAAGTACATTGGAGGTACCGATAATATAGGAAAGCACCATTGGATCGCTGAGCAGATCCATGTACGGTAGCGACAAGTAGGGCAGGCACAGATTACCGCTTGCAAAAATGCTGACTGGTGCTCGGTACTCGTCTGGGTTAATGGCGCATAATGCGGCAAGATTGGCTAGCAAGAGAAAAACAACTTTTAATAACTGCATAGTTTTTGAAATTCGTCATTGCTTACATGCTAATGTGTCTACACTCGCCTCGCGAGTCAATGAGCTGCTCCGCCCGTTACGTTTGCTACCGCCAGCGCTGGCGCCACTTTCCGTTGAGTCCACACGCTGCAACTCGTGATGCGTTGTCGTAGTGGTCGGGCAGCTGGAGTCCTGCGACTGTGAGTTTGGAGTTGTGTGCGGTGAGGTGTTACCACTACTATTGCAGCATTGGGAACCAGCCGATGCTGCCGAGGATACTAGTGTTAAATCCTCCGTTTCCAGTACGACTTCTGCCTCTGCTTCAGCCTCTGTTTCGGCCTCGGCTTCTGCTTCGCGTTGCAGCGAGTCTGTAAAATCGGGCATAGGCGATAGCGGTCGAGAGGTGCGCACACAGGCCACTTCCTGGAAACCCTTCTCGAGTAATCGTGGTACCAGTGAAGCCATGCCCAATATCAGAACGCACATGCCACGTACTGGCGAGCCAAAGCAGACGACTCGTCGCTGAAGCAACAACAACTTAAACAGCATCAGCGTCTTATGGCGCCAGTGGAGCACAATCTCGCGCAACGATAAGCCCACATGGAAGTGACGCAGTGGGCGGCGTGTTTCTTCGTCTAGCAGACAGGCGTTTAACTGCTGGTACGCCTTCACGAGGAGATCAGTGCAGCTAAAATCACCCTGGTCAAAGAAGGCGTCTGCAATCAGCGACAGCTTCACTTCAATGTATCCATATATAGGAAGTCGGGCCAATATACATACAGACTTTTGTACGGTACTGCGAGTCACGTCCGCGGTGCGAATTTTTAGCTTCTCTACGGGTATTTGGCGATAGCATGACACACCGTATATGCTTTCAGCCGGCTCGAACAGACTAGGTAGATTGAAGAATACAGTGTCCTCCACAAAATTGTGCGAGCCATCTGGTAGTGCCAACGTTGGGAGGTATTTCCAACCGGATGGGCACTCGTTGCGGCCAGTTGAACCGGCTATTAGTGGTGGATGCGAGAACTCCACCTGACAACCCAGCTTGTGATGGAAACCAACGACCAGAATGTGCAGAATAGGCGGCTTGTTCTCTGGCTCGCTGGCCATATTTACTCTTAAACGTGACGCAAACTAAAATGAATTTTACCGATGCGTCAGTCAGACAGGAACAACGACGACGGATAGTAGTAAAACGAGGGTACTAATGCACTTCCCTACTGCGTCACAGTCACAAGCAAAATGATAATCAAAACGAAAACAACCCATTCACAACAATGTAAAACCATGTATATGTATGTCCGTCAAGATAGCAACGGTTCGCCAGCAACGAAAAACGGAACTTGGTTCATGAGTCGGAACCAGTTATGAATTTTATCATTTTAAAACGTTTTTCGACACTAAATCAATAAAAAAAATGATGCAGAATTGTGGAAAAATTATTTATTTATAGTTTGTAGCAATATTATGGCAATTTCAGTCTTTAAACTGGGTAAAACAAATGAAGATAAAAACTGGAAAAGTTCACACTTTCACCATTTCTTAAATATCTAAGCTCAAAGAGAACGGCCCCGAAACCGCTAACGCACGATTAAAGCCTACCATTTCACCTTTCTAATGGGACCATTTTTAAAAAAAGTTTTCGGAACATTTTTGAGATATTTTGGAATGAACTCAGCTACCTCAGTGAAAGTCCCATACAAAATGACCGCCAAGATATATGCCTTGTTCTCAAACCTTAATATCTTTTCTCAGAAAGAGCGGCACATGACAAATTAAAGCTACAAGTTTGTGAAAACTTTTTCAATTAAATTTCAATAAAGTTATCAGACAGTTTTTTAGAAAATTAATTTATTGTAAATTAACCCCAAAAAGTTCATAAGCAAGTCCTATTGAACTGGTAGCTCCAACGTGAACTGAACTACTACACAACAGAAAGCTGGATGATATGGCTCGGATTATATTCGTTTATCTACAGCAGAAAGCTGACTGCTAAATAATTTCATTGCTAAATTTTTAATCTTTTTTTAATTATTTAAGTCACGGCCCCAGTTGCACGGTATGGGGGAATATAGGCCCCAATTTTACTAACATTTTGCTGCAACTTTCATCAATTTATATCAGACAGTTTTTGAGAAATTCGCATTTTTAATTTTATGCAATTCAGCTGAAATGCACATGCTTAAAACAATGTGGCAGCATTTGTACATAAGTAAAAAATGTGGCACCGCTAAAAATCGTTGCTAACTATTTTAAGCGCGCGGCCCCAGATGCACGGTATCGGGTGATATAGGCCCCAATTTTACTAACATTTTGCTGCAACTTTCATCAATTTCTATCAGACAGTTTTTGAGAAATTCGCATTTTTGATATTTTGCATTTCAGCTGAAATGCACATGCATAAAACAACGTGGCAGCATTGTGTATGTACATATGTAAATAAAGGCTGCCTGACTGTTGCACATAGTCATGGACTTTTCACTTTCTATGAATGAAAATTACCGAATATATACTAAATGTTTATATGAATGTCATTATTTATACAATATATTTATGTTAAGCAGGCATTTTTTAAGTAAATAGCATTATTTTGGCGCATTGCCGCCTTATGTTATTGTAGGCTGCCAGCCTGATGACTTTCGCAATATGCGTCGATATAAAACTAGGTGGCAGCCGTGCACATAACGTAACTTTAAAGTTTCATTTCCAAGAAGTGTGTGAACGCAATAAAATAAAAAAGCGCAACAATAAAAATGAATCAAAATAATAATAACATTGACTACGGCGGTCACTTCAATTAAAAATTAATCGGAATATTCAAGCCATGGAGACAAATCCGCAAATGCCTTACCATGGCATTAAAAACTCCATATTTTATTGCGTTGTTTTAAGCATGTGCATTTCAGCTGAAATGGAAAATATCAAAAATGCGAATTTCTCAAAAACTGTCTGATAGAAATTGATGAAAGTTGCAGCAAAATGTTAGTAAAATTGGGGCCTATATTCCCCGATACAGTGCATCTGGGGCCGCGCGCTTAAAATAGTTAGCAACGATTTTAAGCAGTGCCATATTTTTCACTTATGTACAAATGCTGCCACGTTGTTTTAAGTATGTGCATTTCAGCTGAAATGCTTAAAACCAAAAATGCGAATTTCTCAAAAACTGTCTGATAGAAATCGATGAAAGTTGCAGCAAAGTATTAGTAAAAGTGTTAGTAAAATATTCCCCGATACCGTGCATCTGGCCGCGCGCTTAAAATAGTTAGCAACGATTTTAAGCAGTGTCACATTTTTTACTTATGTACAAATGCTGCCACATTGTTTTAAGCATGTGCATTTCAGCTGAAATGCATAAAACTAAAAATGCGAATTTCTCAAAATCTGTCTGATAGAAATTGATGACAGGCACCTCAAAATGTTTGTAAAATTGAGGCCTATATTCTCCCATACCGTGCATCTGGGGACAAGCATACAGAATTGAGTAAAAAGTTAGCAACGATTTTCTGTTTCATACGAAAAAGCTGCCACATTTTTCGTTTATGTACAAATGCTGCCACGTTGTTTTATGTATGTTAAATGGAGAATATACAAAAATGCAAATTTCTCAAAAACTGTCTCAAAATTTTTGTAAAATTGGGGCCTATATTCTCCCATACCGTGCATCTGGGGGCAAGCAGTCAGAATTGAGTAAAAAGCTAGCAACGATTTTCTGTTTCATACGAAAAAGCTGCCACATTTTTCGTTTATGTACAAATGCTGCCACATTGTTTCAGCCAAAATGGAGAATATACAAAAATGCAAATTTCTCAAAAACTGTCTGATAGAAATTGATGACAGGCACCTCAAAATGTTTGTAAAATTGGGGCCTATATTCTCCCATACCGTGCATCTGTGGGCAAGCAGTCAGAATTGAGTAAAAAGTTAGCAACGAAAATAGTCAGGCAAATATAATCCGCTCCATATCAACGAGCTTTCTGTTGAGTAGTAGTTCAGTTCACATTGGAGCTACCAGCTGGATTGAACTTGCTCGTGAACTTTTTGGGGTTAATTTACAATTAATTAATTTTCTAAAAAACTGTTTGATAACTTTCTCTAAATTTAATTGCGATAGCTTCACCAAGCTTGTAGCTTTAATTTGTTATGTGCCGCGTTATGGGGCACCCTTCCTGAGAAAAGAAATGATAACAAGACATATAGTTTGGCAGTACATTTTGTATGGGACTTTCACCGAGGTAGCAGCGCTCTTTCCAAAATATTTCAAAAACGTTCTGAAAACTTTTTTTAAAAATGGTATCATTAGAAAGATGAAATTGCACGCTATAATCGTGTATAAGCGGTTTTCGGGGGCAGCTCTCCTGAGCTTAGATATTTAAGAAATGGTGAAAATATAATCTTTTTCAGTTTTTATCTTCACTTGTTTCACCCAGTTTTAAGTCTAAAATTGCCATAATATTGCTAAAAACTATAAATAAATAAATTTTCTACAATTCTGCATCATTACTTTATCGATTAAGTTTCGAAAAACATTTTAAAATGATAAAATTCATAACTGGTTCCGACTCATGAACTAAGTTCCGTTTTTCGTTGCTGGCGAACCGTTGCTATCTTGACTCACATACGCACATTGTAGATCATGTAGCTCAGCTGTTTAGTTGTTTTGTTCGTTCGTTTCGTTCGCTTGTTTGAGTCCCGATTTAAAAAAAAATCGCAATAAAGACGATAAGTAAGCATAATGACAACCGATATTAGCGTCAAAATGATCGAATATACATATGCACATAATAGATGCATTCAGCAGGAACTTTATAGCAATCGAAAGCAAGAACGCGCATAGATTCTTCATGCACTGTTAAAAGATAAATTTCTGTGAAAACTTATCATTATTCATGACGGCAACAATACCAGAACAGTTAACCAAAATTAACCGTTTTATATAAATGTAATGTATGAAATTTTCAACTTCGCGCGAGAAATGGGTCGCAGTGCGGGTTTTTCCCATCACAATAATATATTAATATATATGTAACGATACTTCTGTATTAGTTCAGTTTCGGTATATATTTTTAAAAGATATTTTTTGTCTTAGCAATATAAGCATTTCGTAGGAGATTATAAATTCACACATGCATACATATAAACACAAAAGTTGCGTTTTTGACTACTTATGCTTTTTAATTCATTTCTATGTACTAAACGTCAAAATATCTTAGTATTGCATAACATAAGCTTTAGCTAGACATTATTTTAATAAATTCTAAATATTCACTAACCATCGTATGCTTTCAAAGTGGAGAAAAACGTTTGCCAAAAGTTTTTTAAGCCTCTTCATTAGGATAACTACAAAAAATCAAGGCTTTCGCACGGGGCAAAAAGAGAAGTCGCTTTTATAGCGAACCATTTACACACTGATTTCAGCAAAACTCAAGGGAATATTTTAATGCGACTAATTTAAAAATGTTATGCAGTTTTCATAATGCTTTTTTTTTATTTGATACAACAATATTAAGTAGTTTATTTTTTAATAACGCACGTGACTTAAATTTCTCTATGATTCCAATGAGAATGGATGTATGCATAAATTTTAACTTTTTTTTATTCTTTTTTTTTTAGCATTTTAATGGTGGAAGAGAGATTTCGTCAATATTTCCATTTTTTAAGTATTTAAAAAAAAAAGGGCAAAAATATCGAAAAACCTTATTTATTTAAATGTATGTAGAGTCGCATTGCTCATCATAGTTTTTCAGTTCTAGCGTATATTGTTGAAATAAGTAATTTGAATATGTTTCTGGATGAAAATTTCACAAGTTTTGATGAATTTTAAGGTCGCAGTAGACCTTTTAACATATTTTTTTAATATGAAATAATGGAGCCTCGGATAAAGTATACTGTAGCGTCATTACCCTTTACACGAAGAAATGGCTGTAACTGACTAACTTTTAAAGTTTGGGACCTAGTCGCAATGTGGCTCGAGAGTCTCGAGTCGAGACATGGACTTTAAGGAATAAAATGTGTCCTTGGGCTTCCGGTTTATAAAGCAACTAAACCTAATTTAACCAAAATCGTTTTGTTATAGACACAACATTTTTTTCTTAGTGCTTATATTTGCCATTTAATTGTGTTGATATTATTCATTAATTCCATATGCGACATATCGAAGACTTTAAGGTGGCATAAAGTTGTTGTATATGGAAATCTACTGATTTTATAATATATTTCAATGGTGTTTATGTGTATTACAATTTATTTGTATAAAAAGAAAACATCGGTAAGTCACATTTTGCCATAAAGCGCATTAAGGGAGTTTTCTAGTTTAGGAATTTTCGATTTTTTTTTTTGCTTAGTTCTATAGCTTAGATATTCAAAAATATGTTCCCAAAAGGATGTTTAAAAATTCGAAAAAGTTTCGGAGATGCTGCAATTTTTGTGACTTATTAACATTGAAGTCAAAACCTTAAACGCGTTTTTCTCGAAACCATGTTTTTCAAACATGTTCACACGATAACTCGTTTTTCTGGACCGACGCAGCGCTATCTCTTAAACCTCGATCATTGACGCAAAACATTTTTTTATTATTTATTTTTTACACTGGACTACAAAAACAAGTGCAAAATCGATTTGTCATTTTTAAATAGCTGCCATTTCTACAGTATATTTTTTATTTTTCTTCCTGAAGGTTCACACGATAAAGGTAAAGAGCTCGCCGTTTTTTTTTTTTGGATGCAGTGTGAACATTGTACATACCTTTTTTACAGTAAATTAAAATGTGCGTAACAGGCAGAAGGAGGCTTGGCAGACCCCATAAAGTATATATATTCTTGATCAACATCAACAGCCGAGTCGATTGAGACATGTCCGTCCGTCCATCTGTAAGAGCGCCTAGATTTCAATGACTATAAGAGCTAGAGACTCCAAATTTGGTATGTAGTTTTGTCTATATTGCAAGCAGATCAAGTGTTTTTAGAAAAGAAAAAATTCATATCTTCATAAATACAATTTCAAAGATATCTCAACCAATCTAACAGACTGGTCGATAATCAATCTTTAGTATGAAAAACCTTTTTTTTTTATTGAGGATTCTTAACCAATCTAACAGTATATGCATCTGGGATGGTCTTATACATCCTGACAAAGTTTGGCTGAAATCGGTCTGCTATATTATATAGTTGCTAGGAACAATCAGTCAAAAATCAAGCTTAATTATGAAAAGATTGTTTGTTTATTGAGATATATTTTCCAAACACTATATGCATCTGGTATGGTTTTATACATACATCCTAATCATGTTTGGTTAAAATCAGTCTGATATATCATATCGCTGCCCTAGGAACGTTCAGTCGAAAATCAAGTTTTAGTACGAACAAATTTTTTAATGCTTGAGATATCTTAACCAAACTGTCAGAATATACATATGGGATGGTCCTTTACATCCTGACCAAATTTGGAAATCGGACCACTATATCATATAGCTACCATAGGAACCATTGGTTGAAAATTAAGATGCTTTTATAATATATTTCAATGGTGCTTATGTGTATTACACATTATTGTTGTTTCTGGAGATATATACATCTTATATATCCTGATCAAATTTTGTTCAATTCGGTTCATTAAATTATATAGATATCATTCGAATAATAAGTCGAAAAAAAGAGAAAAAAAGTTCAGAAGAACTAGAATAAAGTATTTTCGATACTTAAAATGTATACTCGGTAAAAGAACGAATTAATGAAAATGAGCATAAAAGTTCTTTAGCGAAGTATTTACAATCTTGATATAAATACAACGAATCTGGAATCAAGTGAAACTCCTAAATTACTAGAAATGAGTTCTAAAATTCGTAGAGTAAGTTCGGGACTCAGGTTCGACTCACATATCAAGTGCATAAAATCCTAAATAAAGTTCTTTCATTTTCCAAATGTTTCTGTCGGTTCTGCTATGAGGTGCAGTTCGATGAGCACTTAGAAATAAAGACTATATTTAATAGAATAATTTCTGTAGTTAGTCTTCACTTAATTTCACACTAGTAGTTGATAAATGCGGGTTTCAGCAGAGTTTTGGAGGTGGGGGTAAAGGGTCATTAATTTTCGTGGTGGGGGATTAGTTATGCATGGTTGCACAAAGGGTTGAAA